>JACCGJ010022365.1:0-14410 GCA_013407085.1 Atriophallophorus winterbourni
TGCAAAGACTTTGGGCTAACAAACAGCATGATCAAAACCAAAGTTCATGGTCAAGGGTTTATATAACCTGGATATTGCTGGACGTTCAACCACAAGTGCCGACACATTTGTAGATGAGATAAATATATTGGCTAGAACGAAAAATTTGATATTTGCATGCATTTTAATCGCACATACATCCGTTTTTGTTCTGTTTGTACTCTCCGGGTATGGTGAGTGCGATTTAAATCCGCGTGAGTTGAACCAGTGTAGAAATTTTAGGCCACCATTAGGAGGCATGACTAACAGCTTTTGCCCCATAAATAGAAGTGGATGGTGGTTAAACAATGGACTTAATCTATCTATCTATCTATCTATCTATCTATCTATCTATCTATCTATCTATCTATCTATCTATCTATCTATCTATCTATCTATCTATCTATCTATCTATCTATCTATCTATCTATCTAGCTATCTATCTATCATCTATCTATCTATCTATCTATCTATCTATCTATCTATCTATCTATCTATCTATCTATCTATCTATCTAGCTATCTATCTATCATCTATCTATCTATCTATCTATCTATCTATCTATCTATCTATCTATCTATCTATCTATCTATCTATCTATCTATCTATCTATCTATCTATCTATCTATCTATCTATCTATCTCTATATATATGTATCTTTTCAAAGGTAAGATTGTTCATGTGAAACATTTTAAAGATGCACACGGTTCAAAAGCCACGAATGTCTTTAAATCCTCTAAAATTTCACGCCGTCAGACATGTTAAAATATTATTCATCATCCATTGTTAAATAGGGTTCTTACAAGAAAAGTGACATTCGAATAGAGAATCGAAAAATTATTCAAGGTTAACTGAAACTGATCTAACTGTTTCCACCGGTTGACGGCAAACAGCTCATAAACTGGTTGTGGTGTGTGATGGATTGGGATGTGCGCACAAAATATATTGGTCTTCTATAAGCGCCTCGGACGCTTGACCAGGAAACATTTTGTGATCATCTATTTAAACATTAGGCTTCTTTTTTAAATAAATAAATAAATAAAATTTTCATTCTTGGAAATCCAAGGCATCGAATGTAACTGCATTGGCTGTCACTTTGATACAAATGATCCCGAATGACATTCGTTTGTCCGGCGATATTACGTCAACCTATTCCGTTTTATTGTCCTTGAACGACCTTGAGGAATTACATATCATTCAACAGTGGATAACGTTATTCATCAGCTCCATTCCCCAAAGATGTTTACATTGCAACTGTTGTTATTCAATCCTTTCAAAAACCGATTTTTTCACGAGTTTGCGATAGCTACGGACGGGTATTTCGGCGCTCCCAGCTCTGATGCGTTAATGTAGCAATTATTAACTCGATTTTCAACGTTGACATCATCGTCACTTGAATTCGTTGAGGCGGTGTAAATAATATGATTTGATATTTACAGGAGTAAAAATCAATCGCTCTCGGGCTATATTGAGACCTCCGACAGGCATAATGGAAGAACATGCACCGTTGCAAACCCGCTAGAATTCGGATTTTGGAAGAGTTACCTAAAAAGCGGTTTAATTGAGAATGTGATCAAAAACAAGAGTAAATGGTGAACAGTAGCGGCAATTATACGATATACACAAAATTAAGGTTGATCAAAAAAGTTCACCTTGACGAAGGCTTAATGGAAACCCAATGGTACGCAATCAAATGACAAAATCAGATTGAAGTGACAACCGGTGTAGGTACAACGATGGCATCCTCTGTAATCACATGATATACTTATGGACAATTTCTCACTGTGCGATACGTTGTGTAATAAACGTTTGGTGATATTCTTCGTGAAAATCGCAGCTAACTACGTTTGTTCTCCGGGTAAAATCCTAACATAACAGACGTCTCGACATGATTAAAGTTGTATCGAACGCACCTAATGTGTTGATGGACAACGTATTAGACATTCGGACGATGAAAGACGAATAGTGATTAAACTGAGATGATTTTGCTACTGATAATACTATTTAAAATAATGATGCGCTGTCACAGTTGATTTTACAACATTTCATCGCTAACCATTTCACACCTGGGTCATGTGTAAAGGACAAGCACACTTTTTCGAATTGAAAAAACACGTTTTGATACATCTATTAATTGCTCTGCGAGCACAAGCAGACGAGCGTAATTAGCGAGCATCAATCGGTTTGCCATGAGCTATGATAAGAAAAGGTACATTTTTATCGTCCAGTCTTCGCGTAATTTGGTAGGAGCGTTTTCCTTTTGTGTACCATTACTTTAAGTCCCGAGCTGTGCACCAGCGGTCATTCACTTGAAGTTTCTAAGAATCGACTAGACTTCAGGAAACACGTTTTAGTTTGCGTTATGTAAATTTCTGGAACTGTCTTTAAGAAGAACTTATATCATGCAGTTACATCGCGAGCTTCAAAATGGTTTGGACCGCAACTTGGGTGAGTCATTTCCCGAATAATCCCCTTAATTTATATGCAAGATCAGGTAGAATACCTTTTCAAGCGTTCTCCCTTTAAGAAAGTAGATGCTAGAGTTTTCTGTTTTTTATGCACGATTCTACTTCAGCTGACATCTTACCGTGCTGTTGAACAGAAACTGCTTTATCTTTTTCCAGCATCGGTTAAAGCGTGGTGCTCCCTAAATACAATCCGGATAATCTCTTGGCGTTGTAATCGACGAGTATTTTAAACGGACAATAATTAAGAAATTATTTGCAGTGGTGGGTGCTTCTCTCCGAAAGAACTTCTTTAGACTCGATTGTCTCTTAGCCACATACAGTCCTGTGCAAGCTGAACTGAACTTAACTCAACTAAAAACGTGTCATGTTTAAGGAATGTATCATCTAAAGCTTTAAGATTCGATATTTCTCGATATGTTTCCGTGTTTCATGATAAGCACAATCTATGGATTGGTCCAGATAATGTTTATGCTAGAACAATCACTCTGCCTGTGAATGTTGGATTGAACATAATAACGGAATATCGTCATTATGAACCACAAGATTTGGATCAACTTGTATCTTATTGATACTCTATTTAAATATTACTGAACACTATCACTATTTGGTTGAGTGTGAGAACAGCAAAGCAATATTCAATGCAACGATTGCAAATTTTCCTGGCACGCATTTTACCTGCCATATGCAACAGTGTTTTCGAAATTCAATCAGTTTTATAAGTTCCCCTTTGTTTCATTACACACAGATCTTGTCCCTTTCTGTTGAATGCAAACAGTATGTTAACGGTCTTGGGGTATTTGAGATAGGAATGCATGTAAATATTGATATTTTATTCAAAATACTTAATCCATTCACAATTTGATGATGTCTCTCTCTATTCAACCGCGTCAGAGCACACGTAAATAAGCACGAAAGAAGCCTACGATGAAGAATATTAGTTCGTGATTTATCCTTCAAAAAGACGGATTTAATTATATGGAATAAATGCTATTCATCATAATCTACTTTAAGAAGTGATTGCCGCCAATTTAAGACGAATGGAAATCTAATCGATGACCAATAAAAATAAATATTGACGTGCGAACAATTTCACGATGAACAAAAGCAGACAAATCAAACACGGACTGGGATCGAAATTATTGGTAATCGATTGATCTAATTAGAACAGCAATTACAGGAAGCAATTAAGCAATACTATAAATTAACCAGAAGTTATGTGGGCAATCTTGTTCCAAATGTATCGGCACGTGTCTCTGGTAGTGTAGATTAAAAATAAATATTTCGTTGCAAATACTGATTGCATTGATTGAATCAATGATTTTCTATTTTCAGTTTCTGGTATTCGTGACTGTGGGTTTGCGCCACATTGAAGGTGTCGAAAATTGTCATCAATTCGTTCAAAGTTCCACAAGATATTGTATGGAAAGCTCATACGAAGCTGACAATTGTGGTAAGTCTTGAATTATACTCAAGCATACATTAAATTTAGTAATCTTCCAAAGTTATCGTAATCCTACGTCCTGCCAGCTGCTAATAAATTGTTGGCTTATGTTCAGTCACGTTCATGATAATGTCAATTGAATAGTAGGATCACAAAACTGTTCGATCCATTGGATTTATATTGAAACATGTAGGACTTCGGGATTCTCAAGTTTAGCTTCATTTATCGTTTCTTTAAATAAATGTTTACCTAGGAGACATTATTAATTCTTTCTTGACAAAGTTCCAGATTTTTCAATGTGATTAAATTGGTTCATGACAAATCGTTCATAATTGCCTTGAAAAAATATTTGAATTATCAAAAACAAATCACCTTCTAAATGGCTTATTCAATCTACGGAGCTCGCACAAGAAAAGAGCTCACACGTTGACTCTAACTGTCCCTCACTCGCGACTCAACTGTAGGCAACATTTTATGGACGTGTGAATTTGCCTTACTTGGAATAATTTACTCAATTATGTTGTAAACTCAACAAATCAGCAGATGTTCAAGAGAAGACTTGATGCTATTTTGACACTTCACCCATGCAACTATATGTGCATCCCACCAATCGAAAACAATTTCCACCCTATGGATTTTTTCCTTATTCTTAAACGGCACAGTAAGCAACCAAATCCCGTTTATGCTTGTTATATTATTCATAGTTCCCATATAATTCTGTGATTTTTTTTAAAGCGATATGCTTTTTAAACCATTAAAATTGAATTGAATTTATTCATTGTGGTTGCCTAATAAACTGTCGCACACAAAATCATAAACTTGAGCCCCATTCAATTGAAGTAAGTGTAACTCAAAGCTTTGAAACTACACCAAACATTTTTCGAAGTGAATATGAACTGCATATCACCTCACCACAGCATTCTAAATCTCGATGAGGATATTGTAATGGAATATATGAGTGTGAAATCCAGTATCTCAGCAATCGCGATTTCATGTTTGTTATTGAATAGTTGTTCATTACAAAATTTTATTTGGATGAATGTGTCATTATCAAATTAAACAGTGGCTGAAATATAACATTGCTATGTTAATAGGATGGATTTTATTGTGAACTTATCGTTGGCTTTCACTTTTAACTCATGTACAACATTTAATTGAACGTTACTTGTTACAAGAAAGTAAGATATTATCACATTTTGATATGTTCGACCACATCTGACTTCACGTCCATTTCAATTTCTCAGGTGGTGATGAGCTATCGGATGATTTGCTGACACTGACTAGGCAATGTCAACGTTGTGCAGCCTGTATCCCTTCGGCAAACCGATGTCTTATTGAAAAGCTGAGCGCAGTGGATCCAGATGTTTGTCCTCTAGCAGCCTCGTATGTCACAACCTTGAAACGGAAGGGATATTAAATCGCTTGTTAACTGGGTGAAAATTCTTTCAAATAAAATTGATTCAACGCATAAGTTTTAGAGCAGTTTTCTGTTAATTGCCTGACAGTTAACTAATAGTTAAATTTAAGCGGTCTTGGCGATTCGAGTGTTTATTTGTTTTTTTATACTAAAGATCCTGCAACCAATATTTTCAAGCGATGCAGATTTTGACAGATTTTTACGTTCTAGTGTAGACGATGTTAGTCCTTGGCAAACATGCTTTTTTAATCGATAACGCATAATGTTTATAATGCTATGAAATGTAGCGGGAAAATTCATCGGTTAAATAGAAATTCACGTGGATAACGTTTGCTGTAATACCAACAGTGATAGGATTTCTTAGCAAAAATCGAAGCGTTCAAAAACCAACGACCTTGGAAAAGGCAACAGTGCATCCAAACAAATGAATAGATAATTTACCTTATAGTGTGTAATGAAACTGTAATCTTTCGAATAAAATATTGGAAAATACGTGAAGTTAAAAGGTTGATTATAATTCCCACAAGGTTTGCTATCAATAAATATCGTTTCCGAAACACTTGGCATCACAAAACAAAAAAATAGGGCAAGGCAGCTGTCATCGCAGATATACTTTTTAGTGGAGAATTACATCGCTAAAGAAACGGAATTGTTAGATTAGTTGTAAACTATCTTCGTATTCGTATCGTGTTGCTCACACATCACTTTGGTCATCCATAAGCGCCTTGAGTGCTTGACGACGGATCACTATGTGATTCTGTGCTTGAACATCGTGGTTCGTTGTACGAACCCTATGCAACAGTGGCCTTCAAGTATAATGTTGTTTATATTCATATTCATTCAGACATTTTGATCTCTAGAGGTCACAGTTTCACGCAATTATGTGGTGAATAATTTTGAATGGTTAATTGGAGGCCAAAAATACAGCAGGTACTCTCAATTTTTCATGGTCCAAGTCAGTGTTTCTTAACCTGGGTTCGATCGAACCCTAGGGGTTCGGTGAGTCCTCTTCTGGGGTTCGACGGTATACCATTGATTTTACCCATACACAGAAAACACGTTATTACTTTACACGCCATGGGACTCGCCGGTTTTTCACATGATTTGCACGTGACTTCGGGACAATTCTGCGTATCGAGATTCGTCTTATCAGCTGGGCCGACCTTGATCATTGTTGCGTTCGCCGGGTCCAGGCACTTGGCAATGAGGTCAAGTTGGTTACATGTCGCTGTCACAGTTTGATCGTTCGATTTTATTGTCTGTTGGATCTCGTGATGCGGTCAAACGTGTTAGTAGCCTGAAGTGGGTTGTTCGGCTGAGTGGTGAGCCTTTGGTCGGCAGGTCGATGTGGTTGCTTCGGAACTCGTGATTTCGTCATTTTGAAAATAATCCACTATAGCTCGTTAACTACACAAAGTAGAATACAGAAACAGTTATCAAAATGTGTAGCTCAACGCGATCTTTGCAATGAAAGCAAAACCGTAGAATAGTTAACGATTGGAAAAAGTTTGCGCGCGTGAGCAAACTGTGATATTTACGCTGACGTGACGTCACGCTCTGCTTGACTATTATTGGTTGCAGCTAATAACGCCACATCGCTTGGCCTTGATATCTGTGCTGACTGCTGCAGGCAGCTCGGGTCAATCAATAGTCGACTTGTGACCGTCCTGGTCGTACGTGATTTGATTTCCCTTTCAATACTTCAAATACTCGATACTAACTATGTAGAGCAAAAGAGGAAGTGGTCGGACGAATACGTTCAGTATGGATTCACGTTCCGTTGAACGTTATGGGAGTCAGCGTCCTCAACGTATGAGCAATTGCAATGCACTTGGATGAACTCGCAAAGTCTCTTGACGGATAATTCCCAACCAGAAACTCATCCAGCATGAGTGAGACAGCCGTTCAAGTTTAGTGTTGCGACAGCAGATGTCAATTATGAATACCTGGACGAAATCATTAAACTGCAGGAGAGCCAGGTTCAACAGTAACTCTTCAAAACAACAAAGCTCTCAACGTTTTGGTGTCACCAAGTCGTTGCGTACCCTCTTACTGCTAAGAAAGCCCTCGAGATTCTCATACCGTTTGTTACAACTTATCTTTACGAGCAGTCTTTTTCGATGATGGTAAACATAAAAACGAAGAAAAGGAACAAACTTTGTTGCGAAAATGATATGAGAGTGGCACTTGCCAAGACGAAGCCGCGTATTGCTGAAATTGTCGCTGTGAGGCAAAAACAACGGTCACATTGATTTGCGGTAAATATTCATTTCGTGTTTGTTTAGGTGCGAAACTCATGTTGCGTTGGTTTTTTCTTTCAACACAGTGATTTTGTGTGCAAATTATGCATGAGACAGTTTGTGCACTTATACAGTATATAGTTATATACATATGTTTTGAATTGGAGCAAAAAACACATTTTATTTTTCCAACTACGAAGGGTTCGATGAATGCATGTATGGAACTTGTAGGGTTCGGTACCACCAAAAAGGTTAAGAACCACTGGTCTAAGTAGATACATTTATCATAAGTTATGTGAAAACAAAAATAATCTGGAAACTGAATTGATTTTGTAACAGTCGCAATAAATATTAAAACATTGAAATTATGATGAATATTCTCATATTATCGAGCTGACACTCTGAACACACATTTTAACTGACATTTAGCCTATTGTCAATATTTTGGATTCAATTTTGAATAAGATGAACTTCACTCGGATTGTTAGAAACTAAAACAATGTGTCTCCAGTTCACGAGACGTCAGGTTTCCAATATCCTTTAAACCAAAGTAGAAATGAAATAATAGAAAAAAGTGCTCAATTGCTTGCATTACCATTAAACACTCCCCACAACGGGTTTTGGGCATTTCTCACTCATCACCCAGAAACAGTATATCAGAATCCGCATGGCTTGAAACAGTGGAGGAATGGTAAACGAGTTGCGATTGTATGCCACTGTTGGATAAGATTAGTACGATCGACCTGTTCAATAACATGATCCCACACTCAATTACAACAGGATTTGAACCCATGACCATGAACCAAAAGCACATTTGTATGATTTTCTATCACAAACGCACCTCATGACCAGCTTCGTGCTGTTTACACTTATTTTATTCTTCGACTTTTTCTGGCACATGCAGATAATGATCCAACTGTCCCTACCTGATGAGTGCAAACAGCACGTAATCGGTCGTGGGGTGTGTGATGAAAATGCATGGAAATGAGCCTTTTTCATGGTCATTGGTTCAAACCCTGTCTAATTGAGTGTGGAATCATGTCGTTGAACAGATTGGTCGTACCAACCTTATCCTACAGTGGCATACAAGCGCGATTTTTTATCATATATATTCGTTTTCCGAAAAACAGATTTCCAGTGAGAACGCAAATAAGAATGCAGTTCCTAAATTGTAGATATGTTGAATGTTTAACTCGTCTAAATAAATTCCTCAAATCAACATTTTACAAAGCTAATTTCTAGCAAACGGTTGAAATTGATTTAATATATAAAGTTGCTATGTGAATCTGGATCAGAGATGTGATTGACAGTAGCCTCACATTTGTAGGTACACGCAAGCAATGACCGCTTTAGTGTTGATTAGGCAGCAGAATATATATTTATCCATAAATATAAAAAAATCTGAACTAGTAATGAGTAGCTGGTGAAGATCCTTCTTAAAATTCGAGAACCAAAACCTGTCGGGTAGCTCAGAATTGTAACACAATTTATTGTAAGAATAATCCGCAGTTGCGTGCACTTTCATCACACACCACAGGGACCAGCTACGTATTGCTAGCACGCGTCAGGTAGGGACAATACGATCAGGATCCGCATGTCATATGAGGTGGTACCTTCTTTACCCAACAGTGGCTTGCACACCTTGCTTATCATTTCTTTACTGTTTTAAGAAATGTGCATCCTGATCGTACTGTCTCAACCTGATGATTGCAATCAGCATGAATTTTATGAACATTCTGATTTTTGTTCAATCTCATTGGAGTAACCCATCTCATGTGTGTTAACACGTCATTGAACTGGCTAATCGAGTCAGTCTAATCCGAAGGTGTCATTAAATGTTCACATAATTTAATGTAATTTTGTCACACAACCATAATAAAATTTTGATATCACATCAAAAATTCATTTTATTACAAACACATTTTCTCTTGAACCTTTTTGTGTTGTCAACAACAATCAACTAATTATCTCTTTGTTCAACTTTCGAAAGCAACTATTTCCTGCTTGATTACGATGCGTTTGAACCGAAAGCTTTATTGACCAGTCAAACGCAAGTAATTTCGTCTATTTATAATCAATATCCAAAGATCCAAGCCACGTTATCATCGCTTAAATAACAGAATTTCGGCCTATCCTTTGAATTGGTTGAAGAAAACCTTTCGTACCGACTTCTGTCTAAATAAGTAACAGTCACCATATAACTAAATCTGATAGAAAACAGCATATGAAAATCTATTCAGAAATAAAATTAACCGTTAAACAAATAAATGAATATTTCAATTCTGAATGTCCAAGATAATCTAAGTATGATCATTAAATACCAAAATGTTTATAAAACCAAATTTTCAAGGTCAAATATGTATCGGAAATTTTCCTTCAGTGGTTGGCCTCCTTCGGTCAATGTCGACCATGGATGTACATAACAATCGCATAATTATTTATGCTATGCAGCTTTTAGAATGAATAAATAGCTCGATTCGGGAAGAACAATCTCTCCGCAGCGGTTGCTCTGACACATAGTACCAGGTGGCGCGATTTACGTTCAGCCTCCAGGAGCTATATCTGCTCCTCCTTAGTCCGTTGGATAAAATGTTGAAATATTAAGGGTGAACGTCATTAATGTTTTTCAATAAACTCATGAAGGCATCTTTGTTTCATCGAATTATAATATTGACCTTAAAAGAAATGTTTTAAACAACCCTGAACTATAACGGGTACAGCTCATTGTATGCACGGATATTTGTTGAACAACTGGAACAATCAATATGTTCTGCCGTAATTGCTACAAATATAACAGTTTGACTAGAGGAATAATTATTTTTCACAAATAATATTAGCATATTTTGTCCAGCAGTTCGGGGCAGTATTGTTGATGTGCTCTAGATGAGAAAGGTAAAATACTGAAAAGTAAAATACACAGAAACGAAATGAAAGTTCTGAATCATACACTCTAGCAGAAATTCTGACTATGCGCAGTTGACTGATACAGGGTAAACAGTATGTATATCCAAAGAGATACAGATAGTTAAAACCATCATACCATTATGATGACATCAACTGAAATGTTGGTTGAATTGAGTCTAAAGAAACTCATGGAAAGTTCTTAACTGATAATTTGATTTATTATAAACAACACCAGACGGAGTTATATTTCGAGAAATGCCTTACTATTGGTTCTGGAAACCGCACAAATTTACCATGTTCATTGGAAATTGTTGAGAGTTGGCTAGATATCATACATTTAAATTTAAACATTATAACATTATTCGAGAAATGACATGCTTAGCCTACAAAGTACTCAGGAAACTTGAGAATAACACCAATGCTCATTAAGCACTGAGCAATCATTTCAATACAACAATTCAAACGATAATTTCACAAGTCACGCATAAGTATCGTTCTTCAAAAAAGATGCCAGATGACAAAATCATCATCAAATTAAAGAAACGATGCGATATGGACGACTACGGTTACTAAAGTGGGAAAAAGCTTTACAGAATGTCAGGGAATTACCTGCCAACGTTCCGAACATAGCGCAATGGAATTCAACTAAAATACTTTATTATACAACTTAGCGTATAGTACGAGAGAATGTCAACCTTATCACTTATCATGTCGTTAAGAAGGCCTCAATAATAGTGGTGATAACAACTTATGCTGTGTTACTCCATTCTATTGATTAATAGAATTTTTTGGATCGAGTCAAGAGAAGGGAATTATTTGTAAAGTTGGAACTGATAGGTACTGGACTGTGTTCAGAATGAGCCAACCGAATCACATTTAGATGATGAAGCAAAATTAAAAACGGGGAGGCAACATTTTACATAGCAGATTACATAAAACAGAAATATAAATAAATCTGTAAATATCGATAAAATTTTAATTACTTTTTACAAAGCAACAGTAAATATGTGAAATTTAAGAATAGGATAATGAGAATTAATTTACTGTTTGCGCACGAATTGATTATTATCATGTAAACTCAAACGGTTATATGTTTTATGGGAATCCTTTTTTTCGATTTTAGGACACGGTGATAACGTAATCACTTTGAGAATCCAATGATATTATATTCTTGAATTTTTGCATTTTCTGAAAGTAAATTCGTGAAGAAATAGTTCAATGGCTCCTAAAAATGTACAGGAAATAAAAGACGCACTGTAGGTTTGTATAATTTTATTTATCCTAGAAGATTTAATACTATAATAATTATAATATTAATAATGTATTATATATTTAATATTATGATTTCAGCGTGTTGTATTCACCCTATTTCTGTTAAAAATATGTAATTTTTAAAACCGTTGAACTTGTCACCGCCGAATGGAGTTAAAACCTCATGGAGTGTGATCTGACGGATGATGGCTGGGATTCAACATTCAAGAATTTATGGTCACAAAAAGCACATAGCTTCACAATTACCATATCATAGTAAATATTCGTTCAGGAAATAGGTATAAAATAAACATGTAATGCCAAGTATAGTTAAGTTGTATAGTTACCATGAGTCAATACGCAGGTGTCATTGAATCGTTATGCAACAAATAAGTATCCAAATTTCGAATAAACGTGTCGATGCTGGGAGAGATGACAAGAGTTTCGGGGAATGAATGCCAAAGAAAACAGACACATACACCATAAAAATATCGGCGACAGCTGATACGTGAGTGGGGAATTTGCAGTGTCGCTGAGTGGCTGCGTGTATGTCGTGACTCACGGTATTCGAATAAATGTTTTAAGGGATGATGTGGGGTATTTAATATTTTGTATGTAAGTATCACATCGCTTCAAAGGCAGAAACGTGTGAAGATAGTTTAGAAAACGCTCGCTTCAATCTATCAAGCGGACTGTATAACGGAAATCTTCTATGTTTAATACAAAGAATTTGTCTAGGCGTGACATGACTTGATGTTGATTACGATAGCAAGGTTGTAATGATTTTCTCATTGTAGCACGACGCAAAAAGACGAAATTACACATATCCAAATCAGGGTGTTTTGCAAAATAACAGTGTGAAGAGGAGAGTGATTTGTTATTGCAAACGGAAAACGAAAATACGTAAGCGGAAATTGAGATCACAAACGCGAGGAAAATGTTCAACATAATTGAAGAAATCACTAGGTGAATATGAAGGTAAACTCTACAGCAATATGCGGACCAACATCGCGGGTCCTATTTTATGTATGAGGGTAATCCAAGAAGTACAATTGAAGGTTTCTGCCAACTTGCCCAGGCCAACTCTACACGTTGAAGCAGCATTAAACTCACTAAGTAACATTTCAAACAACCCTTTATTATGTTGATGGAAGGCAGTAGTGCATATATGTACAACCGATAAACTTCAACGAATCAAAAAAATAAAAGACTGAATTTAAGCCCCGCGATCGCTGGTTACTACAGCAGTTGCCTGAACTTGGTTTGCACAATGCTGGATGTAAGGCACTAGCAACCATTTTGGAAGTAATATATAAATAGAATGGCGGTAAGCATCAATCTATCGGTCAACAGCATCACATATATGTACAATGGTTGAGTAGGGTAGAGGAATTACTAGACTAGATACACATGTGCAAATCATTGTCGGGAGCAAAAAAATAATTCATGAGTGGCACAGTGATTACGAAACTCCGAGATATGTCCGAAGTGTCGGTAAGCTATATATATAACGCGGAAATCTCAGCCCAAATAACATAATTTGCTTGGGTAAGTAAGAAATTCTGAGTGAAAAATGACAAAGGCACTAGTTCATTGTGTAAAAATTACTGAAAGTAATCGTCAGCTGCAGACTTGGATGCATCTTTAGTTCAAACGAGACGGGTATAAGGATCATATTGATTAATGCGACATTTTGTCTCGTTTGTTGTTGATTTTTGCAAAATTAGAACGCATCGAGTGCATCGAGTTGAAGATGTCTTTCAAAAACATCCCCTAATCGGTTGGTAAAGAGATGAGACAGAGAAAACTAAGCAAACGACTGTTATATTCAGACTGTTTCAAAGACCGATGTGGAGGTAGGAAAATCCCTGATTGCTGCTACTTTGAACGCAAGAGGATTGACAGCATGTAAATCGATATAATGTCCATGATAATCAAGAGGACTGACTCCAGGAAGATATTTTGGGAAGTTGATGGAAGGACCAAAATCAAATACACGTTCAAAGGCAATAGAGGAATTGCGTTTATATTCTTATCAAGAGGAACTGCCAATCAAAAATTCGGCGAGGTTGGCAAACACAAAATCAAGACCTATGACTACATGATCCATTAAACGTAAGAATTTGTAAGCCGTATTACGTAGACTGAATTGCATGCTAACGAATCATAACAGACGAAAATTTGTAGTGATGGAAGTTTTCCTATTGCCACCATCAGCAATGAGGATGTGTTCATAAGCATGCACAAGTTTGATTTCAGAAAAAATGTGATCTTGCCACACAGATTGTAGGACAAATCGTTGATTTATGGAATGGGATAACGATCTGCAATGGTTTGAGCTTTAAACGCACGATAATCACCACATGGTATCCTATCACCGGTCGATTTATCGGTACAAATTCGATAGGTGATGACCAGCAGTTATTGTGAAGGTGAATTATACCGAGGTGACTAGTGTGTTCAAATTCGACATCTGCTGCTTTGACTTTCGTCATGAGCTAAAGGACATGGACGTGGAGGGTAATCGGTAGACAGTTAATTTCATTTGAGTAAACCACATCGTGTTTTCGACAGCAGTGGATTTCAATGACGGACATGTTGATTGTCAAGGATATCCGTGGAGGGTGTGAAGGAGTTAAAGACATGCCAATAAAGTGGAGAAAGGACAAAA
>JACCGJ010022366.1:0-11127 GCA_013407085.1 Atriophallophorus winterbourni
GAGCGATTTCACTTCCTTAGTACGGTAAGAGGTCAGTTAAAGAATAGTTGTGTATTGAAAAAACAGATTTTTAGCATTTACTTTATTTATCAGAAAACGCTTAAAATGGTGAATACCCTCACCTATTGGTGAGAAGATTTTTTCCGTTGCATTCCAGATTACTCTCATACCAGAAGATATTTGTGAAGATATTGTTTAAAAGTAGTGGTCGCTCTTCTGTGGCATACCACCGAAAGAAATCTGGACGCTCGATTGGCTCGTTAGCCGCATACATTCCTAAGCAAACTGAACTGAACTGATAGCAATTAGGGGGAGTATTCAGAAAATAGATTACCTGAGATGCGGTACAAACCATTCTTAAATGTCGTAACAAAACTGCAGGATATAAATTCTTCCGAAAGCCGGTTACATAAATTTATCACGCTGAGGCTGAAAAAGTGAGTCTACGGTGTTTTCATCATGGTATGTTTTATTACATTATTCCTACATATTTTGTCATTTGTTTGTTATAATGAAACATGTAAAATATGTTCACAATTTGAATATATTATTCACGCTGCTAACGTGTTCTGCTTTAAGACAAGTCTACCGTTGATGGTGTTGGATCGTATGCCGTGTGGCGTTGAGAAGTGTGTCCGATTTGTTGGGACAAATTACTCGGACAGGAGTACGCTGTTACTGGTTGAAATCTCCGTGAATCAAACGCTACAATTGGGGGGCCCTGACATTTTTTATATTTCGTTTGCCATATACTCCATTTATTTTGATTTTTGCGGTATATATATTTTTCATTTACTAAATGGTCTTAATTCAGCCATTTTCTATACCCCATCTGTGGACCTTTCTACAGGACACTATGTCGCACTTAACCCTACCTCTGTTGGTATGAACGGACTCTCCTCTCTGGTTTGCACAGATCGAAGCACTTTTTGAGTCTTACCGCGTAAAAACTCAACGATCCCAATATAATCTTGTAGTTTGAATGTTGCCACTGTCAGTCGCAAAGGAGGTTGCTGATTTAATTTACAACCGCCCTGCCGGTAATCCGTACGATGCACTCAAGCATGCCATTATCTCACGAACTTTATCTACTGACGATCAAAACCTACGGAAACCTTTGTCCGGCTTAGAAATGCGAAATCACACTCCCTCACAACACCTGCGACACATGCTTCAATTACAGCGAGACAAGCCTGTTGATGACTAGATCATTCGTGAATTATGGCAGCAGAGTCTTATAGCCGACGTCCGCAAAGTCTTAGCCATTATGGACAAGCACACCAGTCTCCAGCACTTGGCACGCATTGCAGACGAAGTTCACGATATCTCGCACAGCGTTACCCTGGTACGTATCACATTCGAACTACAGCATATCATCCCTGTGCTAATGGTCTGGTAGAAAGATTTCATCGCCAGTTGAAGGCTGCGTTGATGTGTCATAAAAATATAGAGTATTGGGCTGAGAATTTGCCATTTATTTTTCTCGGTATCCGTACGTCTGTAAAAAAAGATCTTGGTTGATCTGCGGCTGAGTTATAATATGGCACGACACTTCGTCTCCCAGGTGAGTTGATCGCATCACCTGACGTTCCAATTGACGTTAGCATTCCTTATTACGTCAATCGTTTACGAACATCCATGCGTCAATTACGCGTAACTCCTATCCGTTCCAATACCCGTCCTTTTTATCTTCCTGCCGATTTGCGAAAATGTGATTTTGTTTTTGATAGAACGGATCAGGTTCGTAGACCTCTTCAACCTCCCTACAATTGTCCTTTCAAAGTAATCAGCAGACATGCGAAGTATTTTGTCATTGACAAGAATGGTGAGCACGACACCGTCAGCATTGATCGTCTCAAATTTGCCTATGCTGTGTCTGCTGTCTCTCCCGCACATGACACTGTTCCCACCAAGATTGAAAGCACTGCTGAGACTGCATTCATTCTATTTCCACTCAGTCCCTCAAATTCAAGTGAACATTCATCACAGTCCACCCAGTCTACCCAACCATGTATATACTCACCCCCCATCTGTCCCCAAACTCGTCTAACTCGTTCCGGTCGTACATTCAGGTGGCCAGCAAATCTTGCAGACTATGCGGATTAATTTTTGTTTCCAGCGTTTCACTCTCTTCTAACGCTCTAGGGAGGGAGTATTATGGTGTTTTCATCATGGTATATTTTATTACATCAATCCTACATATTTTGTCATTTGTTTGTTATAATGAAACATGTAAAATATGTACACAATTTGAATATAATATTCACGCTGCTAACGTGTTCTGCTTTGAGACAAGTATACCGTCTGATTGTTTTGGATCTGTATGCCGTGTTGCGTTGAGAAGTGTGTTCCGATTTGTTGGGTACAATAATCAGAAGGCGTACGCTGTTAGTGGTGAAATCTCCGCTGGATCAACCGCTACAAATCCGGGAGTCTAGTCTACATTGCTCCTTAGCATCTATGAGTGAATGTCACCCGATGCATAGCTGGGGACTGAAGGCAAAGAAGTCGTTCATGATAACGCTGCTTAACCCCTTTAAGATCGTGAAGGTTTCAATTAGGTCGCCTCTCAAACGACGGCGCGTAATTGAGAAAAGATCTAGGGACTTCAGGCCTGCAGCGAACGTTTTCCCTCGATGACTTTAAATCGTACAATTTTCGAGACGCTTTATGCTTAGGAGTCGAACGATGTCCTTCTTGTAATAAGGATGCCACGCCTAGACACAATATTCTTAATGCGGCCGAATTAATGCCCTGTAACGTGACAGGAAAATATCAGGTCTTATGCTGCATAGCACGGATCTCAACCGATAAAGCATTTTGTGAGCACGTTAAGCTGTAGCGGCGCATTGGTCCTCCCATTTGAAGTCAGTCCTAACTACAACTTCCACATCCTATTTACTCTGTGTGACGTTAACCCTGAAAAAGCCTCACGACACGTGGACCTAAATCTAATCAATCAGTGCTGACCAGAGTTGGTTATTATTTAGGTTCACTGTGAGGTCTTAGTAGTATGACCAGTTTATGACCCGTTAAAGATCGTGCATCAAAGTTTTTTCATCCACTGATCCGATGAACTTCACATCGTCCGCGAAAATGAAGCATGGGCACTTCAATGCAGAGGACAAGTCATCGATGAAAATCATGAATAGAATAGGACCGAGTACCGACCCTTGGGGAACACCACTGATCACGTCGGTTTGATTCGACAGTGTAGATCCTAGCAAACTCGGAATGTCCTACCTGTAAGGAAGGCCTTTATCAAAGCAAGTAGACTACCCCGTGTGTCTTTTGCTGCTAGCCTAATCTCTAGAAGGCGGTGATACACGGAGTCAAAAGCCTTGCTAAAATCTAAGTAGAGGGCTTTGACTGGTTTTCCTTCATCCATCATTTTAATGGCAGTATTAAGAAAACTAAAAAGGTTAGTTGGGCAGAAGCAACATTTATGGAATCCATGTTAAAGAACACTCAGTAGAGAATGCCGACAAAGATGCTGACAGATTTTGTCACGCAGTAGTTTTTCCAATACTTTCGAGAAGATGCTAGTCAGGCTGACAGGTCTATAGTTATCCAGAACTGACCTGCAAACACGCTTGTGTATTGCTACGATTATGGCTTCTTTCCACTCAATAGGAACCACTCCCAGGTTAAAGCATCAATTGAAATGCTTGCATAAAATTTTTGTAAGCACTGGGGAAAGATTGTTTAGAATAATTAGGTGTATAACTTCTGGCCACTCAGCTTTGTGGACACGAACATTGAAAATTGCGTCATACAACATGGCTTCAATGATGGACAACTTATCTAGTGCAGGTGAACCATGTAATAGATTGGTCGACCTATACGGAGTATTCAAAGAATTATCATGTCTCCGAGCGCCCGTGAGGAACATGGAGAAGGCAGTGGCCTAAAATAGGTCAGAGATAGCTACTTGTCCGTCCTCCGGTTTTAAATCTTCAATGCTTTCCTAGGTTTCACCATCTAATTAAGCGTAGCTATAAAATCTTTTCGGATTATATTTAGCAACCCTAGCCAATGATAACTCATACTTATATTTTGAGCAAACGCTGCATTTTAACAGAGAGGTTCCGAGCGGTTTTGTAGCCTACCCATGAACCAGAAGTCAGAGATAACGAATATTGCCGCCATAAACGATGTCGTTTAAGCGTAGACCGACAAACTCGAGGAGTCCACGGGGGCGGCATTTGATGCTTTTTCACGATTTGCAGCGGAGCGTGCTTTTCTTGCATCTCTTTTAGACACTTACATATAGTATCCCAGTTTTCACTTGCATTGAAATCGTTAGAAAACTGAAAGGGAGATTTTGAACTCTATAGGAGTAAAAACAGTCGAAGACCCTAAAATTGCATCTAAGGCGAACAATATGTTTGTGATAACGCAGAACTGCTTTGAAGTTTATCATTACATGATCGCTTTTGCCGATCGGTTGTAGGTATTCAAAAGTCTAATGGCTAATAGCTGGGAAGACAATACCAGGTCGAGAGTGAATTGAGTACATCCATTATGAAACGTCGTAGTATCACTCATATGCAAATGCAATGCATGATCATGAAGCAATTCCAGAAACGTTTTGGATTTCTAGATAAATACACCTTTAGGGACGGCCCAAACTATGTCTGTAAGGTTGAAATCATCTAAGATGAGTACGGTGGAAGCTCATTGGAACAACTCGTCGAGCGTTTTATTCAGCTGTGTACGCTCATGCTAGGTAGACACAAGCAATTGCGTAGGCTTAATTGTAGCAAGTCAGGATACTCGTAACAACTTGGACCTCATTTTTGAAAGAAATGGCATGGTTATAAAAAGGCGTGTGTGACATGAATTGATATGTTTATCGGTTGTAAAATAGAGGGGTTTTGTGTCATATAATAAGAGTAGTAAAATTGTTGAGTACAATGTCCAGGGGAGTAAGGGGGGGTATGAAGCCAGTTATAGTCTATTGGAGATGGTTATACTGCATGTGGCGGTATGCTAGTTGAGTGCGGTAACTAATATCGTGTGTGCGCCCATTATTTGTATTCAGCAACATTTTTTCGTTTTAGGGGCTTCATGACGGTTGTGTTTCTAAAAGATCTAGGATTTGGAAAAAGAGCTTGTGTCTGTCTAAATGTAGGTGAAGGAAATGAACGCTCAGAGGGCGGCGGTGTAAGATGTACATTACATTTATTTCATTGACAACTGACTATTTAAATCTGCTGGTATTTTTGTATAATTTTACTATTTTGTTTTACCGAACTTCTTGAATTCCTGCGTTCTTGAGCCTAATTTTGTGTATCCTTATTTGGCCGTTTGCGCGCTATTTGAAGTTGCAATCGTTCGTGGTCATTGTTGCTGTTGAATATTCTTGTTTTTGGATTCAGTACGAAGCGGAATAATTGAGGTTTGCTATTTTTATTGTATAATTATTTTGCTTCAATAGTACCGTACCCATCTCACGTATTGTCTTGTCAATATATTGGTGGGTTTGGACGCGTAACTCAACCGTTGGATAGACACATTGGTGTTTATATCGTGACTGAAATCTTTGACGTTGAACTCGATTTTCCCCGGACCGAATTGTCGGTTACAGGTGGTGTATCGTGCACTAGGTCGTTGTGTGCATATGTTAAAACTCGGCTTCTTGCAGGTGTAGAAACTACGAATGAACCACACTGCATACAATCAGTTGTATCAGAGGGTGATTGGTTTGTGGGTATAATGGTAATTTGGCGTTCCTTACGACCGAAAAACCTCGGCATTTTGGTGAGCTCAGATTTCACAATAACATTAGGAAATCTAGGTATGGATTTAAAAATATTTCTATTCTCTAATATATATGACACGAAACATTTTTCAGTGAATTTAATAAGGATTGGGTTTTGGTGTTTGATGCTGTTTTTGCGTGAACGGACAAAATCAGCACAATCTGCGGGAATGCCATATGAAATGAGGAAACATATTTTCTAGTCATTTAAATGATAATTTCCAGCTACAATTAATAAAATGATATTCTTAGAACCGCATTCTCTCTCACTTATTTCAGTGCATAGAGTTTCTACAAATTTATTCACTTGTATAAGGATAACATGATCAATAATGGAAATTGGCTTTATAAGAGATAATAACAGTTTAAGGGAATCAAATAAAGTTTGAAAAGTTGTAATTTCGTTACGTATATTTATTAATTCAGATTCTAATTTTCTCTATTTATTCACAGTGCAATTTGTTGTTTGAGGATTTTTACGAATTTAATACGGTGATAGATGGTTGTTTTAGGATGCATTGTGTTTAGACTATTGTGAAACAAAGATTTTATTTTTTTAGATATTATCACAAATATATCAGTTTTGGTATGTTGCGTATAGAAGGAATAGGAATGTGGAAACTTAATTCAAAACATCAGCGCGCCTAAATCGAATAATTGGTGTGAAAACGAATCACAAAGGGATTTCACTAAACTAGGACCAACAAAATATTATTCAACATAAAGGCTCAAATCGTTTGTATGAAAATTATTCTGTTTGATGAAGAAACAAATTCTAGCGGAAAGCTGTGTGGATTGTTAAAATGACAATCAATATTAATGTAACTCATATTCTCATTGATAAGCTTAAATACATCAGCCTGCGCTATTCGAATACTTAACGTGATTAATTCTGTTCTTGGGTTGGTAGTTTTATTTTATAGGCTTCACAATCAGCCATGTCATTTCCTCACATTTTTGGTTCTCCTAATATTCATGGAACACATAGTAGAATCGAAAATTATCTGGAACGGTTTGAATTTGGTGTCTTATCAAGATTGAAATGCCTGATTCAATTGTTACTCAGTTTTTTCTCACTTCAGCAGGAGAAGATGCATATGCTCTGATAAAAAAATTATCACTTATTATTTCACCTGCTAAGAAGACTTTCAATGAATTAAAATCACTATAACTAGCTTAACTCACTTCAAAAATTCGAAATTACTGAACGTTTTTGCTTTAATACAATGCAACGACACGAAAACCAATCATTTCGTCAATTTAGTCTGAAATTGCAAATACAAGCTTTACGTTGTGCTTTTTAAGATAAACTAAATGATCATTTAGGAAATCGCTCAATCGCTGGTGTCAATGAACCCGATTTATATCTTGAGATATTGATTGTGAATAATCCAACGTTTGAGAATGTTGAAAGAACTCGTGTTACAATGCACTTCCTATGAATCAGCTATTTCTACTCTGCAGTCAATCTACGTACAGTCGAAGAACGAAGTTTTTGCTCGACATCTACTAGCTACGTGTAAGCAAGATTCTAGCGAAAGCCTCGATCAGTTTTTGCAGCGACTCCGCTCGCTCTCACGGGACTGTAACTTCAAATCGGTAACTGCTGTCGAGTATCAAGACGAAGCCATACGTGATGCTCTCATTACGGGAATGTCTTCGAATTCTATCCGACAACGCTTGATTGAAAATAAATTTCTAGACATCCAAACTGCTTTTGATCAAGCCAAGTCCCTAGACATGGCGCAGAAGCAATCACATTCTTATACATCATCCATTCAGGAAATTTCTTGTAACACTGTACAAACAGGAACGCATAGCCACCAAAACATACCGATAGATTCAGTCCAAATAAAACGTTGGCCAGCATCAACTGGAAGCTCCAAGACCTTTGCTACGTTTGTGGTTATAATAGACATCCTCGTCACAAGTCTCCTGCTCATGATGCAGTCTGCAAGGCATGTGGAAAAACGGGACATTTTCGCTCGGTATGCCGTTTTTCCAAATCTGATGAACATGTTGCATCTGCATCACGATTTGTAGCATCCTCTGTCATCACAGCTGCTGCTCCGGCTCGTCTTTTAACTGCAATCACTAAAGTCATTGTGAACGGTGTGAAGTTAGATGCATTGATCGATACTGGAAGTTCAGAAAGTTTTGTATGCGAATCTATTGTTCAGAGGCATAAATTTCCTACATATCAATCACACAGCGAAATCATTTTAGCTTCTACACAATTACGAAGCCATACCAAGGGACATTGTGTTGTTTCTTTGTCGCATAACGGAACAGTATATAACGATGTTAAGCTTTCCGTACTCCCACACTTGTGCACTGATATCCTTCTCGGACATGACTTTTTAAAACATCACGAAAGCGTTCAACTCTCGTTCCAGGGCGATCGCCCTACCTTCTCTGTATGTGGTCTCACGACATCTAGTCTGCCCGCGCCTATGTTATTCGCGCATTTATCGCCTGCATGCCAACCAATACGAATTAAATCACGGCGGTTTAGCCAAGCTGACGAATCGTTTATCAAATCTGAAGTAAACAGATTAGTTACTGACGGTATAATTGAACCATCCAAGTCTCCTTGGCGTGCCCAGGTGCTCGTAACCACAAATGAACGTCAAAAGAAGCGTATGGTGATTGATTACAGTCAAACCATCAATCGTTTCACTGAACTTGATGCGTACCCCCTGCCTCGTATAGACGCCATCATTGAAAAGATATCCCGCTATGAAGTATACAGTACACTTGATCTAGAAAGCGCGTATCATCAAATCCCTATCAGAGAAGACGAGAAAAAATTCACTGCATTTGAGGCTTGTAATAATCTGTATCAATTTTGCAGAATACCATTCGGTGTGACTAATGGTGTAGCTTGCTTCCAGCGCGCTATCGATGAATTAATTCGCAAAGAAAATCTCGATGGAACATATGTTTATGTTGACAATATCACGGTTTGTGGAAAAGATATAGCCGAGCATAATCGCAACTTGGATAAATTCTTACACATTGCTAAACAGTACGGATTGACACTCAACAACAAGAAGTGCATTTTTGCTGCGAATGAGATTTGTTTATTAGGATATAACGTTTCATTCGGGAAGATCAAACCTGATCCGGATCGCTTTAAACCATTAATTCTCCTTCCTCCGCCTACGGATCTGAAGTCACAGCAACGGGTAATTGGTATGTTTGCGTACTATTCTCAGTGGTTTTCGAAATTCTCCGATAAAATTCACCCCCTCATCCACAACACGGAGTTTCCGTTGTCTAAAGATCTCTTACGTAGCTATGAAGCTCTCAAGGCAGAATTAATGGAAGCTGCAGTAATGCCGTCCAGTAGCATTCTTTTCTAGAACACTAAGTTCTAGTGAACGAAGACATTCTGCTGTAGAAAAAGAGGCATACGCTATCATAGAAGCAATTAGAAAATGGCGGTATTATCTACTGGGGACGCATTTTAAATTGATAACCGATCAGCGATCCGTTGCTTTTATGTATGATTCGAAGCTCGGTGGAAAAATAAAAAAACGACAAAGTTCAACGCTGGCGCATTGAGCTATCTCAATTCTCTTATGATGTAATCTATCGACTCGGAACCCAGAATCAAGCTGCAGATGCGCTCTCGAAAGCTTACTGTTCATCAAGTCATCCGTTACTTGATTTGAAAATCGTACATGAAAACATGTGTCATCCAGGCGTGACCTTTTTTCCATTTTGTTCGGTCCAAAAATCTACCGTATTCCCTTGATGATGTGAAGACAATCATTCATCAGTGCTCTGCTTGTCGTGAGCTCAAGCCCAAGTTTCATAAACCGGATGATTATCACTTAATAAAAGCCACCTAAGAGTTAGAACGTTTGAGTCTCGATTTTAAAGGACCGATTTCTTCATCAAAACGTAACAGTTACATTCTGACCGTGATCGATGAATATTCTCGTTTACCTTTCGCATTTCCTTGTCCGAATATGAAAGCTTCCACGATTATACAGCGCCTTATTGATCTGTTTTCAGTATTTGGTCTACCCTCCTTCATTCATTCAGATAGAGGTGCTCCATTTATGTCTGCGGAGTTAAAAACATTCCTACACGAACATGGAGTGGCCACTAGTAGAACCAAAAGCTATAACCCACGCGGTAATGGGCAAGTAGAGAGAATGAATGCTACTCTATGGAAAACAGTCTCATTGTGCTTACGTTTTCGAAACTTAAAAATTGATCAATGGGAGTCGGTGCTACCGGACGCGCTACATTCTGTTCGTTCACTTCTGTGTACAGCCACAAACGTTACGCCTCATGAAAGAATGTTCCGTCACCTTCGCAGGTCCGTAACCGGCAGCTCTTCACCTCAGTGGCTATTAGCTCCCGGCCGTGTACAACTTCAAAGAAATACAGGGTCATCTAAATATGACTCTCTGGTCAAAGAGGTTGACCTGGTTGATAGCAATCCCGAATATGCTCACATACGATTTCCAGATGGTCCAGAAGAAACTGTTTCACTGCGTCATCTTGCACCAGCCGCAGATCCAATTGGATATCCTGATAACAGTTCACAAAATGAAGCTTTACCGGAAGTTTCAGAGCATCAAAGTACCGAACCGGAAAATGCCGATAATCAATTGTCCACTGAAGATTTATTTATCAAGCAGCAGCGAACAAGACCATATTGTCTTCGTAATCGCAAAGTGTGAAACCTGAATGAGTGAAACTATTGTACGCGTTTTTTTCGGCGAGGGAAAATGTGATGATATTTTACCGTTCCTGTTTTCTATTACTAACTGTATTCCTATTTCGCACCTCAGTATTACCGTTCTCTATTCCAGACTGCATACCTCGGTTTGTAGGGAATTAAAGCTTAGTTCTCGGGCCTTCTTCTTTTGATATTCTTACAATCGGAACTAACATTCATAATCATAACAATAGCATTATGAAGATGTTTCAAATCAAACCAATCGTCAAAAGTGATACTGACACTCAATCTGCCTTGTTTCTAACCTTTAAACCTAAGCGTCAGTCAAGCAACCGCCCACAGCGACAAAGTGATTCTCAGGTCATACCGACAGAATACGCAAATTAAGTAAAAGCAATTTCTATTTCTACTATCAGAAGTTTGGAAAATGTTCATCTTGTAGCAAGTTACATTCTCGTTTTACTTGTCAAGTTCATCATGCCAAAAGTTACAAATGTGGTAAACTTAGACATGTTCAGTTAGTTTGTCGAAATTCCAAGATATGTTTCGTGCAAAATAATGATACAAAAGTCGTCAAAGTAGCAAATCAGATAACCTGACAGTGTTCATCAGTCTCACCATCCACGGTTTAACATATTCGCGAACGTATATTCAGTCACTATAA
>JACCGJ010022367.1:0-12324 GCA_013407085.1 Atriophallophorus winterbourni
GATACAAAATATAGGACTGTACAAATTACTATAGATCGACAGAACACAACCGTAACTGAATTCGTGTATTGACTGAATCAATCCATAACACCAATTCTGTACAGTGAACTAAAATCACATTATGCACTTACGATCGATCGTGATTGATGCTCGGTCAATCGTACGTTCACTGTCTATACTACAGCATTTTGCATTCGACTATTCAAAACGCAAAACGGTTAACCTTTGAACCAACCTTAGCCCCAATATTTTGACGTACAAGTTAAAACACGTTACAGTCGCGGCTTAACAGCGGTTTGTGTAAATGCGGTGAAACTGTTGAATTCCAGCTTAGCATTTTATCACGTGTCCATTAATGTTCCGAGGATGACAGGTTTGTTGATTTTCCGATTAATCGATTCAATTTGAGCTCGGATTTGGCGGTAAGAACTCAGGTATTTTCGTGGTTCATTGGCTCTCATATTTCGCACATAATGGTATCCTACATTTCCAATTAGGTCATTTTTAAATTTCCCGCCACCCGTTACAATCGCGAAACAACCATTTCATTTTTCGAATGGTTTAAAATCAATTCTCGTAATCTGTTTATTTGATCCCTTTTCACCCTTTTGAAGGATAATTGCACATTTTCCAGGATAAACCCTGACAGTTTAATAAATTTAAAATTTTCATTCGAATATTTTAGCGGGTTAAAGATTTTAGCGGTCGATAAAGATGATCAATCTTCTGCAGCATTCGATCGAATGTACACACCTTTCTATCTTTTGATTCGATCACTTCACTTCGATCGCACACCCAGAGGTTGGTTGTGCCAATCTAAATAGAAGTAACTTGGAGGGATATATTTTATCTGTTTTATCTGTTTATATGGAACTCGACTCTGCTTCACCGATAAAAATAATTTCATGTAACATTTATGAACTGCATATAAAAAACATATCGATGTTCCTTACATGCTATAACTTTCAGAGATATTGACTTTCGACAGTTCACTTACTGGGATACGTGCTACCCGATTTGACTATCAGTTAAGAGGGGCGACCGGGTCTCTTGGTCTCTTGTATCATCTAGTTGATCACCTGGCACAACTGTCTCTCCTATCCACTACATTACAGTATCGAAGATTCTGGCTACATTAAAACTGTGCTATATGTTACTCTCAATTCAAAGGCAATGCTAGGCAGAAACGCAATGATAGCATATGCAGCATCGTCAGCATGTGTTTTGCGAATTTGCTGCACTTCATTTCCAAAGCCTTTATTAGAAAGTGTTGCTAGTGTTGCCAAACGGCAAAATCAGATTCGGTTCAAACCAGTTGAAGCGTCAATTCAACAAGTTGTTTATTCTATATTTCCAAGTTCGAAAATCGCGGTTAAAATAACCGGACCGTTTGCGACGGCCCCTCATCAACAAACGTTTTCTTCTAGCTGCTACCTGTTATTAATAAAAATGACCCGAGGCCCATATATGCGGAGATATTAGTGCTGATTTACTCATCAGGTGGTTGCAACATGTTTTCTCTTGGCTTAACCTCCCTGCGGAAATCGTGACTGACAATGGCGCTCAATTTACCAGCCGAATGTTTGAATCATTTATTTTAGAAAATGATATACGACATGTATACATTGCGCCTTACAATCCCACTGCTAACGGGATGGTGGAACGGTTAAATCGATCACTAAAAGATCATATCCAAGGATTACAATTATCGGGAGGTGATTGGGGAAATGCAGTTATCACTAAGTTATTTTACTATAGAACGGGCCAACGAAGAATCAAGTATCAATATTTTGTGGCGACAGCTATGGAAACACGGAAGATGCAATCAAAATTCCATTGAGGTGTTTGCTTTGTTATGGTACATGTGGAGTCAATATACGTGGTCGATAGTGGAGTGCTCTTTGATATAATTTGCTCGAGAGGATTTATCACAGAGCAACTAAAATGGTTGGATGTCTCCGCAACCTGCTATAAAAGAATCGTTTTGTGCATCCTAATTTGAATACACTGCTTCGCAGACTGGTTCGATTTGATCTAATCGTAACTTATAAAATAATCAACTCAAAGATGCACCCTCTGAGGCATCTATTTCGCCTCCGGCCAAGCCATGTCACACATACTCACCCACTGGCATTTGATATTACACATTCCCACCGGAACCGCCGTCAGTTCTTCTATTCGGTGCGCGTTTGTTTCGTATGGAACTCCCAACCGTCAGATGTTGTACAATCATCTAGTGAAAGGTTTTTCAGGAACAAATTGGATATATTTATGCGTAGTAATTCCACCCAACACCCCGTTTATATAACATGATCTTTATCTAAACAAATATTTTTTCCAATCATACCGAGACAATACAGGACATTTTTTTGTAATTACAAAACTGTCGATCTTCCTAATGCCTCAATTTATTTTGTATATATATTTATTGTCCTTGTACGGATATCCTGTTGTGTTGTACAGCTACGAGCTTTTTATACCATAAATTCTTTAATCTTGAATCTTGATTTGAAAACACTTATCTCACTAGCGTTCACAATAAGTATTTATAATGCGGGGGAGCGTTTTAGGAGAGAACCGAACAAAAATTCTCCTCAGCATTCCCCATATACCTCATGCCCTGTTGAAGAGTTTCTAGCAATGCCTATTCGGGTTCAGGTTTTTAGTAATCCAGATAACGAGATCCTACTCAGCGGTGCTCCAAGTCAGGATTTCATGACCAAGATGATATGTATACTAGAATTACCAGTCAAGTTGTTGTAGTAGACTGACCACTACAATAATGTCCCCCAAGAATGTAGGAGACCAAGCACAGGAGATGGAAGATTTATTGCTGTAGCCAAATCGTGCACGAAGGTACAGCGGAACAATCACGGAAGACGAATCAACGGAAAGTGTATATCAAGGTCAATTGTTAGGTACAGTAAAACAATGTTGTTACACAGACCCCTTCCAAGAAGTCTGGTCAGAGGAGATTTCTGATCAGGAATTGACATTTGAACGGCCCAAGCGGTGTCAGGTCGTTCCAGGCTGGAACATAGTCTCTCAGCAGTCAGTCACTTCGAAGTCAGCTAAGGCACTTGATCTGCATGGGTCGATTGTCGGTGGTGACCAGGGTAGGATACACGAAAACCGATAAGTACTAAGCCAAGTCACGTCTCACATGAAGTAAACGTGCTGCCGAAGCTGAATCACATGGGGTGAACGAGCTGCTAGCGGGAATCGCCCGTCTGGCATGGTCTTAGTATGAACCCAGTAGGAGCAGATGTAGGCACATCCGTAGGCTTGACAACAAAGAACCAGAAGCTTCAAAAACATAGTCCGCGCTGAAAAGTTCCTGCACCCCAGGGTCGATGGCAAACGGCCTCGCCTGGAGAAAGCTGTGTGGCGTGTAGTCGGGCTGGTAAGGACCTTGTCTGATGGATGTCGTGCTGGACAGTGATTGCTCATGGTTGGGATACCGGGTAGCGGGCGGCAAGCGTTTCGATCCGTGGGTGGCGTGAGCCAGGGTTTTCAAGCGGGAGGTATATGTGTACCGGAAGTGTATATCATACAATCCACTTGCACCACCTATGAATCTCAACCAATCGGATTTGCTGCCATATTTTATATGTCATCAGCAAAAAGTAGCATCTTGTATCGTTCTACTTGCACAATATCATTTATGTATAACAAGAAAAGGATATGTCAGAGTACTGAACCTTGAGGAACGCCGCTGTTGACATTGATGGTAATGTTTGGACGAATACAATTTGGGTTATAACCTACCTATGTGTTCTTACTGCTGTACAACATTAGCCTAGTTTGTTACTGCTTTTCCTGAACTGTCAATGACTAAACTCATTTCGTTTGCTGAAAATTGTTGTAAACTAATAGGATCTATTTTCTTAGTCTAAGCTCGTAAGATAAATGCGATAACAACTGCAAAGATGCTGTCTCCTCTCCTACAACTGATTTGTCCCGACTTGGTCTATGATGCTTGGTGGAATCCTCCAGGATATTATACCTCCGTAATGAAACTAACGAGATATTTCGCTGTCATCTCTCGGAAATGGGGCTTAACAAAATAGTACTTTACACACGGAAGGGCATTGAGATCGGAGCAGCCAGTCCACATCACGGCTCAGATCGTTATTCAACAAATACATGTCTACATTTTGAATTTATTTCTCGACCCTGGGAGTGGTACAATAGTTTCGGGCTACACATTCCAAAGGAAACAGATACATACTGAATAAAGTTATCTACTAATATGCTGCGAAGCAGCGAACGCCCACAAGCTTACACACGCATTAGCTTTAATCTTGGGCCAATCGATATGTCGTGATTTACTCTGTTCATATTTGTCTAACTGTATGAGCATTATCGTTCTTATACTTCACTAAAAGTTGTACACTATTTATCAAAAACAGGTTCTCTTCGGACGTTAGTGTTTTGGTTTGGTGAGTAATAACAATTGGCAACGGAACGATGAAGATTAAAAGAAAACAGCAGAAAAACTACAACAACATTCCTGCATGGGACTGATTTCAAAACCACACAAGCGTCAATAAATAATTATTTAGCACGAACAAAAAATGACCCAACACCCGAATCCCACAACTTTCATACACGGTCAAAATTAAAATACAGCTTCAACAAAAATGGTCTAGCAATAGATACATCGAAAACAAAGGAAGATACTTCAAACAGCATTCGAAAAAAATATTGCACAAAGTTTTCGTGAATAACACTGTCCCAAATTCTTGGAATCCGATCTTGTCTTAACTATCCGCGAACAAAAAATCCCTCATGGCTCTTGTCAAATGAATGTCAACATGTCTTCGAGTTAAAATACGTCACAGTTTCCCAAGCTTCAGTCCTTGGCCCGATCCTCTTTCTGGTGCTTGCCAATGGAATTCCGGAACTTGTTCGATGTAACATTTTTTTTAATTGCGGACGACATAAATATAGGGAGTCACATCCGTAGCCCAGAAAACAATCTGTTATTACAGAGATATCTTGATACGCTTGACGATTGGTCGTTGAAGAACAAACTGCCGTTTAACTTCAACAAATACTGGATCATGAGTAGCGACTGACTAGACCTGGCCTCAGTTTAAAGAAATCCCTTAGTGAAAAACAAATATACCCAAACATATATTTCCAGTCGAGATTTCCTCCGTCCATGTCAAAATTGGAATTAATTTTTCTCCTAATTTGAAGTACATTGAAGCAAAAATTAAAGTGACGATTAGTTGAACTTTCATACAGATATCTTATGGTATTGTACAGCTATTTGCTTTGTTCCCATCATAAATTTTGTAGCTTGAAGCTTGAAAATGAAAACTGACTTTACAAAGGCAACACGCGTCATCAATGTATTCAATCAGGTATTTGGGAAATTTTCGCCCAAGATATTCCCAAATATCATGAATACATACTTGAGACCAGTCATGGAATACGGTGTGTAGTGGTGAAGAAGGATGTTGAAATTATGCAGCGAATCTATCACCGCGCGGCAAACTAGTAGTTAGCATCTGAAACAAGCCTTATAAACCAAATGATAGCTCAACTGAATCTGTTCGGCTTTCCCTATCTACGAATCAGAGTAAACCTTATACTACTTTACAAAATATTCCATACCCCGAACCATCCCTTACAGGATTTATTCACGCAAACGGATACAATTCAATTCAATTCTATTTCAATGGTCTAAAAAGCATAAAGCTTTATAAAATCTACAGAATAATATGGGAACAACGAATAATATAACAAGTAAAAATGGGAATCGGTTGCTTATTGAGCAGTTCAATAATCACGTAAAACTCCAAAGGGCAGAAATTGTTTTCGATTGATGGGATGACACATGTAGATGCATTGTGTTAAGATGTATAGTTTTCTTCGATGCACGAGTTTAGGATCAAAAAGCACCAAGACTTCTCTTGAAAATCTGCTGGTTTGGTGTGTTTACAACATAATCTGGTAGATTGTTGCAAGTGAAACAAACTGGCACGGCGAAAATGTCGTCTACAAGAAATTATCGAACCCATGAATATTTGATATTGATGCACCATTACCGCCTGAGCTGTAGGTATTTTTATTCGGTCCGTGTCTGTTTAACTTGGAGTAGTATTCCTTCTACCGTTGCTCACTCCACTAGCTTGCGTGACTTTAAAACGAATTTCAACGAATTTTTTACTAAATTATTCGTTTGCCGAATACTTATATACTGTTAAATCTAACTGCTTATCTTGTTTTAATTTTTAACACCATATGATTATTGCTAAGCCTGTTGATTTTGGACCATTAAGATCCTTGAATCAACCTGAACAACGCACACATATAGCAACAAACCGCAGCTCCGCAAACAGCCATACTCTACGGTCTACCATCACAAGCCACCATGAACGCCAACAACTTGAAACGCACAATCATCAAATTGAAAGAGGAGGGGAGCGTCAATCAACTCTTACATTCACGCAGACATATCGCCTAAAAGAGCAGCAGTTTGTCTGAAATCTACAGAGTGCTTTTCTTGGATGACCATCAAGACATCGTATCACACAATGTGCCCTAATTCTGTTTTCGGAAAAGGGGGATGCCGTAGAACAGCGATCGCGAGGAAGCTCACGTAGGCGTTGAGAATTAATCGTGCATCAATCAATCTTTCATAAATTATACTTTTCTTAGTGGTCCAAGTCCATACGCATTATCGATTGCGTGCTGCACTGAGAGCTGTGCTAAATTGAACACAAACACAGCTTGTATTGGAACGTTGATGTTCTGGTTTATTGGTTATAACAGACAAAATCCCGCTGAGTGGCTGCTTATACACCGTGCCTCACGCTATTTCAATGAATGTTCTAATAGGCGAATTGGAGTATGTAATATTTTGTATGTTAGTTTAAAATCCCTCCCAGTGTTTCTTTGAAACGGAGTGAGGTGGCTCAGTCGTTGTGTTCGTTCCTCGTACTTTGGTTTCTTAAATACACTTATGAGTTTGATAGCATTTTCTATGAAGCAGTGGAATATCGTTTTTGAGCCAAGTAGTTCAAGGTTAGGATACATGTTTCCATGGCTGTGTGGATGTAGGTTTTAATCACAGGACAGGCGCTTAGAAATCTTTATTTGTTTTGAGCACATCCTCGCACTTACATTCCAGCACAGGTTTCGATGTTTTGCCATAATGAGACGAGAAGACCAAGCTTAGTTTCAATGAGCCTCGAAACAGCGAAAAATCGATGAAAACGGTTCGACCTTGAAGCAACTGTTTACGCGCGCTCGTTTAAATAGAAAAACACCGAAACGCTTATAAATTACCTAAAATTTTCATTTTTGCTCAGCTTTCAGGACATGAATCTATTGAGGTTGATTTGAACAACTCAATACGCTATCCTGACAGATTTATGTCTCATATTTTGCGAAGAATCAAATTCACGTGTGAAATTTGAAACTTAAAACCCTTCAAAACTCGTTAAATGATTCCGAACTTGAAACAGTCGCCTGTTTCGTTCATTTTTGTCATTCGATTGTAGTTCGTAATCAAGCTGGAATAACTTCTCAGTTCAAAATGCAGATATGTATTTTCAAAATAATCAATGATTTTGTTTAATTATTTGGATCTTTTCGACTCGCTGACCTTAGCGGAATCACTTTAAGTGCTTCACCAATTTGTTCGATATCCGTACTAGTTTTACTCGATATCAGGCTGGCTGAAATGGAACGGTTACAGCCGAGCGGCTTTAATGTTGACCGTTTACCGCCAAACAAACCGCTTGGATTTCTTGAACAGCTTGTCTTCCGACCTGTGAACAAGAGCAATAATTTTTATAATACAAATTTTATAATTCCCAAAAAAGAATGGTAATACTTTGGGTGACCAATCTATGTGGTTAATCGATCAGAGTGCTCACCTCCCCCTGTAATTTACATTCATAAAACCGGTTTCCGACTGTTTACTGTTATCAATTGGGCTCAGTAAGATGGCGTTTAATAAGCCTTGAAACAATTGGAGGAAGATAGACCTGTTCAATCACGTGTGCCAGCTCTATTGGAGCGGAATCAGCACACGCGCTTGAAACAAAAGCCCAGGTTTGCATGCTTTGCAAGTACACACACAACACGACCGGTTTATTACTATTTTCCCTCATCAGTACTATCAAGATCCGAATGCCTTAAATCAGTGGACAAATTATATACCTGTTAAGCTTGTAAGCCACTGTTCGATAAGGTTTGCACGACCAACCTGTTTGGCTACACATGAATAAAAAAGCTTATTTGCGTGCATTTCTATCACACACACCGCACGACCGGTTTCGTGCTGTTCGTACTCATCAGGTAGATACTGTGCAATCAGGATCCGTATTTAAAAGTGATCAAACAGGATGATCAAAACAGTCTTATCTCAGAAGAAATTCGTATACACGAAAATTTCAGTAATTAAATTAATTTTTCCACAAAGCAAAGAAAAAGTGAAATGTTAAATCAGAAAAGCAAGATCCAGGCAACTTTTCGCATTATAAATAATGTACGTGGGCCAAAATACTGTCAGGTTACCAAGCGCTAGACAAACATGGGAATGAAATTAGAAAATGAAGTTAGAAAATTGACGAGGAGTTCCGAACATCGGTTCTCAAATTGTCTGACACATCTTAAACTCTGAAACCAGCATCGATTGATTAACCATGTATCGTTCCAGCTAAGGAACACGAAAGAGTTTCTGAATTTATTCGTTCTTGAATAGGGAATAAAATAGGGATTCTGGTGGAGGGAAACATTGGCGGACAACGATGGTCTTGTTCAGTGGATGTGAACTATCAGAAGAAATGATTTCGATGCATCTCTGGTGTTCACAGAAGTGACCATCGACAATAGTGTCTCGAATTAAATCCGCGGAAACACAGCTCAATCTGGAGATAACCGTAATACCTCTTCTGATCAGCAGAAAAAATCCTTTTCCTGTTGACCACTAAAGCTTACTTGCGATACATAAAGCAGGTGTGGAACGATGCAAGATGAAACCAAGAGCTGAATTCTATTGTGTGGGATTCAGAGCTAAACATCGCTGTCCCGTCATGTTGGAAAATACCATTTCTTTGAATTTTTGGAGATTTAAAGATAAACCAAAGCAAAGAGACGCGTCAAATTTCAATCTTTGTTTGCCATTTATCCACTGTTTCAAGACATGCCAACTCTGTTCGTATTGATCTAAATTAATGCGTGTAAACAGCAAAGTACCGGCGGTGGTTTATACTTGTTAACGAAATACCTTAAATTATGAATGATAAACAATACTCGTTACCAGTACTGGCACAAGAAAAAAATTAAATAATCAATCCACAAAATAGATCTAAATTAATCATGTTATGCGGTTGGATAATATTGAACAACCTGGACTTTGTAATCGTACGCCTTCTAAAGTTTAGGTTATTTTTTCACTTTCGTTTGGGTTTAGCACAATGTCAGATCGACGTTCGAATATCAGGTCGCAGATACGCATACCTGATGAGCGGCAACAATCGCGAAACCTGTCCGGTGCTTCAGACTTGCATTTCATACTTATTAATGAAAAGTTGGCATTAAACTGAAAATAGAAAACTTGCTTTGATGCTTTGAGTTCATCGATTCGATCGCGTAATTCCGTTTGACTGAGTTCATCCGCTCTCGGGTTCCATCAATGCGGCAGACATCGTTTAATGTCGAACATAGTGTTTGAAACTCTGAAGCAGATATTCGGTTGTTTTGTGTGTCGTTTGTTTTGACTCCTTGTTCATTCGCATTTTCTGTGGTTACCCCATTGTTGTGCTGGTTATCCTGTAGAATATTGAAAACTTTGTACAAAAGACACGAGACATATGGTTCTCTATCACGTGCGACTTGCAGTTGGTTTTGCACTGCTTCTAATCATCCGTTAAAGCACTGCGAGAATTCTCGATATGGCACAAAACATACAAGTTTCAGCTAGTATTAGATAATAATACAGCGATTTCAATTCAAGCTGTATAATACACCCATAGAAAAATTAGAACACGAACTATGAATGTGATCAATACCATGCATTAAACAGAAATAAAATCTATGTGATATTGCTGATTCGGTTAATGCTGACAACGGTAATAGTATTATCGCGTTCCTGAACGCATCAGGTCAGTGTTAATATTATTTGTCGGTTATTGCTTTAACCGTCCTCAAAGTGCCGTTTTTTGGGGAACTGTGAAAACCACAGATACCGCTTATTCCGTTTGGAATCGGTAGCCTAGTGTCGACCTAATGGACTACGATCCAATTATTCACCTAACTTAAACTCGTGTGATGTTCAGGTATTCGCTTTTTTAGTTTCTGAAACAACGTATCCCGCGCCACAACAGTCAGTGAAATAATAAATGCACATCAAGTTTGTTTGCTTGGCGACGTAGCCGATCTACAAAAAATGTAGTCTGATTACTGTGTTATGTTGAACGTTATTCACGCTTTCTAGAGGTGACCATTCTTCTAAATATTTGCACTAGGTTTCGGGTTAAAAAAGAGTCGGTGTTGCTAATTTGAATTTAATGATATTTATGCTTATTTGCTTATTTTAATGGGGTCACATTCTAGGCGTTGCACACGTCTGTCTTCCGATGAAGTCTGATGTCTTTCATTCAAAAAATGCATTTTCTTTCGAAAAATGTTCTTTAAAGAAAATTCGAGTTGTTGTTGTGAAAACAAATGTACCAAATTTCGTTTCATCTTTATTAGGACTGTCTTAGTGAAGTGTGTGTTATTTCAAACCCAAGTCGGTTTTCAAAAAACCCATTTACTCAAAATTTCATCCGGTCTTCTTGCTAGCGAAATATCTAGGAAAACCAAGAGTCCACTATTTTTTACTTCTTATATGGAGGTGATAATTTTGGGAATTTTTGAAAAAGAGGGCCTACTAATTACAGGCAAACGAGTAAGCAGCAATACTATTTTACTGTGCATCTTACAGATGAGATGGTTATTCTGTATTCAGATTGAGATTCCATGCAAACTGTTTTAGAATAAGAAGTCATTCTGTGTGCAAATGTTTATCATAAGGTCAACATAGAAAAATAACTTTGTTTGTTAGAAAAAACAGCATATTTCGCTTACCTTCATATTACACCACAGAATAATTACCAACTTGATCTATCTTAAAATTTATCGGAATTTTTATGCAGTCATAGGATTACCGCTCCATTTTTACTGTGATATAACTAGTGCATTAGAACATTTCCAGCAAAAAGATAAGGATTATCTAGGGTGGTGTTACTTGTAAAAATAGCGGAGAGTTTTAAAAAATGCTAGGCTCTATTAACAAACATTCTACAATCTATCGATATGTAATTAACCGCAAACCGGAATCTAAAGTAAGTAAATACTGATTCAACAAGGTGGCTTCTGGAAGCTTCATTCGAAATTCTATATACAGGGAGCTCGAATTATATAACTATGTTAGTTTAGAGGCAGCGTTCGGTAAAAATTAAGTACCAATAGTATGGGAGATATAAATCAGGGAAACTAAAAAAAAACCGGAAACCATGATACATGTTCAGTATCAATCAGAATTTTTTCAAAAAGTACATTGGAAATCTAAAAATAAAATGGGAGCAGCGAAGATCGATGTACCAATCGTGTTTCCATGATGTCAAATAACTAGTCGTTTTTAATTTATTTATTACTCATAAAGTAGTTTGTACACAAAATTGTGTTTCGGAGGTGTATAGAATGTTTGTCTTCATTCGTTCTATTTATATGTATTCTAGTCAAGCGCATTGGATCCCGATATTACTGTCCCTAGCGATGAGTGAAGAAGCACGAAAACCTGTTCGTCGTGGGCGTTGGTTAGGGACGGAGGAAAAAGCAAGCAAAATGGAATATTTGTTTCAGTCATAATTTGTACATGCTCTCGGGTTCGATCACGTTATGCGCTCAATATTCCTTCAATATTCATCGTACAACTACCTTTTTCGTGCTTCTAAATAAAGCTTCAATTGCTTAAATAGGTTTACTAATCACTTGTGCATAAAGGAGTATATGTAATAACAACGTTGAAATTCCCTAGACCACGATTTCAACACAAAATCTAGTTAGAGTGTCCTTTGCAGTTTTCAATTTTTGTAAGTTTCATATAGTTACTGTTTCAAATATAGCTATTATTAAAGTAAGAATCGATGAGGACATTTAGCATCCTTACAGTCTGTTTTGAACTCGATTTGTGTTCCCTTGTGGAATGACCAATTAATTGTAGTGCTTACATCCTCTACACTTACGTTCTAAAACGGTTTCTTACAGTTTGTCGTCATCAAGTGGAGACAATTAGTTTCAAGAATCCTATTTAAC
>JACCGJ010022373.1:0-48137 GCA_013407085.1 Atriophallophorus winterbourni
GACAAAGCGCATTTGGTTCGTAAAACTGACGCGTCACAAGCTCCAGTCGGAGCTGTGCTACAACAAGAACTATACAGAAAGTTTTAAACACTGTCCTTTTTCTCCCGGAATTTGCAACTAACCCAGACTAGGTAGAGCACTTTTGAACGCGAAGTGTTCGCCATTTACCTAGCTGTTAAACACAACCGTCTCCTATTCGAAAGACGCACCTTTACAGTGGTAACTGATCAAAAGCCAATTGTTTATGCGTTCCGTTCTCCGACAGACGGAAACTCTCGAAGACTCATTCGTCAACTTGAATTCATAGCGCACTTCCCCACAAGTATTAGACATATCTTTGGTGACCTTTACATCGTCACTGATGCCTTATTACGTTGTTCGATTCAACAGATAAGCAACCCAGTGCTCGACCTAAGAGAAATGATCAGTCATTAAGAAAACCACAATAATATACAGAAATCGTTGCCAATAAGTCATTCAATATTGCCATTTTTCGCTGCTAGATTGCAATGCCAAGATCTATTGTGATATATCGACTGGTAATCCAAAACATTTCGTCACGAAAATATATCACCAACAGATGTTCGATCACTTTCATGGACTGTCTTATTCGAGCATTCGCTCAACGGTAATACTCAAAGGAGTTAGTATCATCAGCTCAACGTACTCGTAAATTGCTCTTTCGGCTGAGATACGTGCTATCCAGCAGAAGACCAGATGTATCCCTGCCCCTTTACAAGGCATTAGTTCAGTCGCATTTAGAATATTGTGTCCACGCATGGTGCCCTTGCTACAAGAAGGACATCGTTTGACCCGAAAGCGTACAGCTTCTCACAACTCGCATGATTGAATGTCAGCGAGAGAAACCTGAAGCTGCACGCCTGAAGTCCCTAGATCTTATCTCACTTACGCGCCGACGTTTGAGAGGTGACTTAATTGAAACCTTGAAGATCTTCAAGGGATTAGGTGGCGTTATCATGCCCGACTTCTTTGCCTTAAGACCCGAGCTTGGCACCCGCGAACATCTACTCAAACTTGCTAAGGAGCGATGTAGACTAGACTCCCGGAAAAACTTTTTCACCCTCAGGGTGGTAAATTTCTGGAACTGGCTTCCAGAAAAACTTATATCCAGCAATTCTGTCGCGAGTTTTAAGAACGGTTTAAATTGCATCTGGGGTAAGCTTTTTCCTGAATTCTCCCTTTGATTTCTATGCAAGATTAGGTAGTTCATTATTTTTAGCGTTGTCTGGTAAGTAAGTAATTGCCAGAGTTCTGTTTTTTAAATACAACTTTTCTTTAGCTGACCTCTCACCGTACTGGTGAAGAGAAATTTTATATTAATTTTTACAGCATCATTCATAACGTGGTGCTTCCTAAATACAACCCTGGATAATCCCTTGGCGTCGCGATTGTCGAGGATATCCAAATCACAATAAGAAAAAAACGCATTGGCAATGGTGGTTGATTCTCTGCAGCTTTCCATAGAAAAAACTTCTGGACGCTTGATTGGTTCGTTAGGCACAACATGCAACGCGAAATTTGTCAATGCGCAAAACAATGTGTGTGACTTGCATAATTAGCAAAATCCACCGACACACCCCTGCCCCTTTGAGTAAATTTCATTTACCCGGCGGTCGATTCAAGCATTCTGCCTGGACATCGTAGGTCCCTTTCCAGTTTCCCAAAGATATAGCTATATCCCGACCCGTGTCGACAGATATACACGCTGGCCCATAGCAGTTCCTATGCCAGATACCGTCACACGTGCATTCGTCGATTCTTGGATCTCCACCTTTGGTGTGCCTGCTTTCATTACACGGACAAAGGATCGCAATTCAAAAGTGCTTTGTTCCGCAAACCAAATCGTTCACGAGGATCTGATAATCTACGTACCACCGCATACCATCCTTTAGATAATGAACTAGTTGAACGTTTCCATCGTCAATTGAAAGCTGGCCTCATCGCTTGTTCAGGAACAGAATGGTCTAAATGCCTTCCGATTATACTTCTCTGCATTCAAAGTGATTCAAAGTAATTTGAAGTTGTAACAGTCTAAAAAGCATTTAGCTTAACAATAACCATAGGATAGAGTTATGAGGTATATACAATAAAAAAGAAGAATAGGAAAACTCATGTAGTGTAAATCGTATCAAAATTTGGGTTGTCTCTCAAGTATTCGTCCAAATTATCTTTAAAAATATCCAGGTTGGCTGAGTGTGTAACAGTGGAGGGGAGGGTGTTCCCTGTGAAACTTACACGTACAGCATACGAATATCTTCGACAGTTCAGTCTTGAAGTGGGAATAAGCACTGTAAGTTCATGTTTCCGACTGGCACGGGGTGGCGAGCGTGTGAAAAGTTTGGACAAAACACCGTTAAAGAAGTCATCCGTTGTTGACCATCTTAGTTGGTATTTAGCACTACACTGAAACTGCCTATTGAGATGGTACTTGACACACGCACTACCGCGAAGTTGTACCAGAATCGTGCTGCTCGGGACTCAGGCAAATATTTCAGTCCATCAAGCCCGTGCCCACACGTATTTCAGACCGTCCATCATTTATCCACAATGACCTCAAGAGTTACCCCTACGTTTTAGTTCCAGTAGATGACGTTAAAAAGCCATCGCAAGCTCCGTACGAAGGACCATTCAAAGTAATGGAACGCGATGCAAAATATTTTGTTCTGCTACGCAACGGCATCGAAGTCAAAGTAAGTATCGATTGCTTTAAACCTACTATGTTGAACAAAAATCATTGCAAGAATCTACCCCTTCGAAAAATTTAGCCAACCTATGATGAGCAGTGATGATCTCTCAAATCGGCCATCACCCGTTGTATGTAACCATTCACAACTTAATATACGTATCGGCCGTTAGTGAGGTTCCCTCAAGACTGGTTTAGTATATATCCTAAACGGTCTATCGAGCGTTTATCCATCGATTCACTATCTAGGGGGAGTAGCTTAGCCATTTGTAATTTCACTTTCTTTTTAAATGTATTTCCATTTCTATCGATGCATGTTTTAATCAATACATATTACACCATATACTTTATCCGCGAGCGTTCTTGTTCTGCTTCGTTTGCTGATGCTTCATTGTTGCATGTTTGTGAATCACGACGGTTACCGTCGCCGCATTTTCAGCTTCGCGAATTACCGATGCCGATCAGCGTGACGCACCGGAGGTTGGAGTTGGAAATAATTTTGCGTGTGGATAATTGCATTGGACCATGAATTTTCACCCACCGTAAGTTCGTTTGTTTTTCCATTTTTACTGTAACATTTTTCTGTTATATTTTCGCACTTATCAACTGAATTGTAAATAATTTATAGATTTCTATTTTAGTTCAGTTCAGTTCAGTTGCACAGGACTGTAAATGGCTAACGAGCCAATCGAGCGTCCAGACAATGATAGTGAATCATAAATATATTTATAATGTTCATCCTTTGCTTGGCTTTGGTAGCAAGATTGCTTATCTGTTCATTTAAAATTAGTGATGCAGAATATCTAAATCCTAACTCACGTGTGCTTTCTATCATGTGAATTGCGTTATTGTTAAGTAAAATGGAATTTGCTCTTGCTTTTGAGAACGTAAGATCGTTATTTGTCGCTCAATCTGAAAGTGCAGCTAAATCATTGTTCATCAAGCTATATAATTTTGTGCTTGATTAGCTTGGAGAGTTGAAACGACTTTCATATTATCAGCGACTAAGAATAGTTTACTAAGTGAAATGACATTATGTATGTTATTTATATGTAAACGAAACAGTAAGGGGCCTAATACGCTACCTTGAATTACCACACTGGAAATAGGCTTATTGCGAGATCTGCGACCATTGACGTCAACTGAGTAAGTGTGATCAGGAAGAAAAGAAGTAAGCAAGGAAAGAAAATTGCTTATTATGCCAAATGATTCGAGTTTCGATAATATTAACTTATGAGGAACAGAATTAAAGGCTCTAGTTATGTCTGGCGAGGCAACTACGACTGCCTAACCTTCCTCAACGGAAGTAATAATATAGTCAAGCTATTCAAGCTGACATAAAATGCAAGATCTGATATTGATGAAGACGTATTGAGCTCTAATGACGAAACATGGAGATAAGTGATTTGAGATAGCTTTCCACTATTTTTACGAGTAATTGAAATCGTTGAACCTAATGGAGAGGAACTTCATATTGATGATAATAACACTGTTGTTCCCGCCTCATGTAGCCCTTGTGCATCGCTTCTAGGTTGTCCTATGTTTGACCACAAAAAAGAGCCGTCTACTCGTGAACTAGAATCAGGCGAAATTTACTGATAGCTGAAGAAACGATAGCTCTGTTGAGAAGATGTACTATCAACAACGATCGTGTTGCTGATGTTCCGTCTGTTCGTATCGTTGATCGATAGATCAAGTCGGAAGTGGTCATGCCGCCACAGAGAGTCATCGATGATGCTGGCTTATTTTTGATGGTCGAGTTTTCTTCATTTCATTGTAATCCTGTGGTATGTTGGAAGTTTATTAGCCAGTTTGATTGGTATATAAAATCAAAACTTGTGATTATGGCCAGCTATTGTGGTGTCTGTTGTATTATTGCAGATGTAATGTTAGGAATGCAATCGACGCTTGTGTAATGTTGCCGCCAGACGAAGGTTATAAAAGAGCACACAGCATCGCGAAGAAAATGTATGTTTCGCCTCATGTTGTTACACGGTCGATATTGAACATGATGCTATGTGAAGCAGCACAATTTAGAAACACAACCGGTAGTCTATTGAACCTCACCCTGAAGATGTAAAATTGTCAAATAGCATTAAAATGAATGTGTTGTGAAGTAGAATCAAATTCTGTAACCACATTTGAAGGCGTTGTTGAGTGCTTACCTGTCTACTTACAGCATCAATAAGGTGATGCAGGGATCAATTCAACATGTATAGTCTAATCGTAACATTTGATCACTTGACATAATTTAGGTCAAGGCGTGCTCGTGTCGCAATGAGCAGATTTGGGGGGCTACTTGAAACACCCAGCTGAACCCCAACGGCAACGAGTGGTTTTCAATCCACTGACAAAAGAAAGGGTTTTATCTACAACTAAAGATGTAGAGCTCAATATTGTATGTTGTATCCGCAAGGCCTCATATGAGTTGAAAAATGTCCAAAATATATTGAAGCTGATGTCACGTTGCGCTGGGAAATTCTCTGCGAATGTTCATGGTGCTGAGTCATGTAAGTACAAGCCGTGGGGCACAGCCGAACATTGCGGTAAAAGACACCACACGTTTCTGTATTACGACAAGGCTAAAGAGAAACTGCCTACGAATTTCAATTGTAGCGATAGGGCCTTTAGTGTCAAACTGTGCTTAAGTTCTACAACTATCAACATCGAGAATCACACTGGGCTTGTATATGCTGTTGATTTCATGAATAGTGCTTTGATGCTCCTTTTATTCCTAAATTCTTCGTTGACAAATCCGGGTCATCAGCGTAAACTTACTTATTCCCAGTTAGGAGAGCACCCTTCTAACGAATGCGACAAGCTGGATTACCAGATCGACCAAAGTTGGCAACGGAGAGAAATTACTGTTGAATGAAGAACAACGCATAGATTAGTACAACGCAACGACTGTCTCTGCTGCAACATTGACGATTCATCCATCATAACAAATTGGCGACGGGAATTAAGGAACACAGCAATACGAAATGGCGATCACAGCAGAAGAATTGAAATCAATACTTCAGCAACAGCAACTCCAATTTGAAGAAGGTTTAGCGTTTTTGATGCAGACTCTTTTTGAAAATATGAGTGTCAAATCCGAAGAAAAGAAGACTGATGTACAAAACCCAGAAAAGGATGCAATCATCGACAGTATCCCCGAATTCAATTGAGACCCAGAAAGCGGTTTCACCTTCGAATCTTGGTTTACAAGATTCGAAGATATTTTTCAATCTGAACTCAACAACGTTGATGATGGTCGAAAAACGAGACTGTTGACAAGGAAACAGGGAACGTTCGAACATGAGAAGTTTATCAACTTCATTCTGACGAAATCCCCATGTTCATTTACTTTTAATCAGATTGTACAATTGTTGGAACAAATATTTTGAGAAAAGTCTTCTTTGTTTAATATACGATATAATTGCATGAAATTGGTCAAGGAGGAAGGTGATGATTTTGTGACGTAATCAGGAAAAGTTAATAGAGCATGTGAACGGTTTAAGTTCAAGGATATGACTGAATACTATTGTCGATCGGTGATATTCGTTTGTGGTTTGCAGTCAGAGAAAGACGAAGACATTCGCACGAGACTACTTTCGAGACAAGATCAGGACTTGAACATCAACATGATATCAATCACAACGGAATGCCAGAGATGGCTAAATTTCAAGCGTGAAACTGCGTCGATATAACAAAACCCTGCCAGAACAAGCCGGTGGTGTTAGCCGTCAAACACCGAAGCCATCGTTAGATTGATCAGCGAGTCGATCAACACGCCGAGTCCCCTTTCAAGTGTAAGCAATGCGCGTTATTGCTTATATAACCTATTACCTCCCATAATTTTAATCACTATATTTTTTTATAGAACTTGGATACCTATGGTAAAAAAGCGTGAGAAACACGACGAAATGGTCAGAATTACATTTAAAATAGAAATAAGCGATATATTAGGTGATCTCATATGAGATCACTGGGAGGATACAGTTGTAATGACTATGGTATATGTCAATATGTAATCTATAGTTCCGGTCTACAAAACTAATCATTCTATATGAAAAAATGGATGAATAAAAAGGAGTATATAACCATAAATGCTTTATTTTTAAAGCACAAAAGAAACATTTAATTATAAAACTTTCATAAAACAAAAAATATATTGTTTTCAAAGAGAAATGTTAGCTATATAGCTATACAAAAATAAGTAATATGATCTATTGCTACGTTTGTCCTTTGTAATTATGAAACAGTTTACACATATTGTGACTGCACAGATTTAGTTATTATAGTTACATTTATGCTCAGCCATTATACTTATGATAAGTAGAGAAACGTGTAACGCATAGAGTGACTGTGCATTTGGAACAATATGTCCTCGGTCTGCCAGTGCATGGCTTGTTCTGGCATCGCCTTTGTTTACTTCGTTTCATTATTATTTGTCCTTTGTAATCAAAACGAACATCATGAGGAATCTGTGAAGTTTCTGAACAGCTGCGTTTCGTACCAGGTCGTTGCATTTTCGTAGGAATTTTCAAATAAGATCGGCAAATTGCTCTTCTAAATGAAAGTAAATCCATTTTGGTGGCTGGTCTTTCATCATTGCTACATTGCACGTTTTATATGATGTGTGCATTCACAACTGCCATGTCCACCATTCGAATGAAGATTGGCCAATATCACTTTTTTGCTCTGATTGTTGTTGCATATTTGCTATTCATGCATTATACATTTTACAATACATATATATAATAGTGGAAGAGACTTTCAGGTCTCATTGGACAGCTACCATCCGCCTCAAGCTTGGCAGCCCCCAGCCAATATAATGCAGTCTCGCCACGGTCTGTTATCCTCATTGGGTGCATGGGGATTAGGAATCAACCGACAAGCAGACTGTTATTTACGCACCAGCGAAATCAACTATTATGAAAATGTCATTTCTGAAACTAGGAAACTGGAACGGCCGGTCCATGCTTCCTGAATTTCATGACAACGTCTCGAATATCAGAGGCGTAGGAAAATCTGCTGTGATTAACAATGAGCTAAAGAGACTGAATGTCGACAGGGCTGCCCTGCAAGAGACGCGATTACCAGACACTGGTATAGTAACAGAGAGAGATTACACATTTTTTTTGGAAAGAAAAGGGTTCCGATGAGCTTTGACTGCATGGAGTTGGGTTGGCCGTTCGACACAACCTTCTAAAAGCAACAGAATCAAGCAGCAGCGGGAGCGAACTGATTTGGACTTTAAATCTGAGGTACATTACTGGTACCATTACGTTGGTAAACGTTTATGCACCGAAGCTCTCTGCGACGCTTGCTGAAAAAGACGCATTTTATCACAACCTCACAGCCGTCCTGAAAAACGTGCCACAGAAAAAATGTGTAGTGGTATTGGGTGATTTCAATGCTAAATTTGGTGCAGATAACGAGTCTTGGCAAAACTGTCTCGGAAGGTTCTGTGTAGGTAAAAACAATGAAAATGGAGAACGCCTTTTGGAATTATGCACACAGTTCAGTCTTTGTGTCAGTAACACTTTCTTTCAAACAAAATCACAGCTTTAGGTCTCTTGGGAACATCCTTGTTCTAAGCACTGGCACCAGCATGATCTTATTTTTGTTAGGCGCACTAATATAGGAAGCGTACTTCTCAACAGATCATATCATAGCGCAGACTGTGACACTGATTATTCATTGATCTGTGCAAAACTGAAGGTTGTCAAAATGAGATTTCACCGCACCAAATTGTCTGGTAAGCCTAGAATTGACGTCAGTTGCATGTGCGAACCGAATCTAGCTGCGCGCTTTGCAAAAGCCTTCACAGCCGAGTTCAGCAAGACAACCCCACTAGAATCGACTTCAGAAAACTGGGAATCGATGAAAAGCTGCATATACCGAGTCGCACTTCCTACTTTTAGTCCGAAGAAAGCTAAACAAGCGACTGGTTCGAAGCAAAAGCTTCTGAGATAACAGCTGAGTTGGATGAGAAACGGTCAGCATTCTTGAGGTTCAAAGGTATGCCAACAGATGAAAACTTACGACTTTTAAGAGCAGCTAGAAATAAGGTCCATCAGACTGCAGGGCGATGTGCAAATGACTATTGGACAGAAATTAGCCTTAGTATCCAAAATGCTGCGGATACTGGAAATTTTCACGGTATGTATGATGGGATCAAGAGAGCCATTAATCCAAACAAACTTGAAACGGCTCCATTAAGTCCGTATCTGGTGACCCGGTTGTAGACCAAACTCAGCAGATGGAAGGATGGGTATAGCCCTTCTCCTCTCGTTACTCTAGGGACAGTACGATTTTACCGCATGTACTTGAATATGTAGAGCGGTTGAAAACTATTGAACATCTAGATACTCCGCCTAATCATGATGAGCAGAATAAGGCAATCGACCGCTTAGCGAATTGGAAGGCCCCTGGTAACGACGGAATTCCACCTGAGCTCATCTAATGCTGTAGAACAGCATTATTACAGCCTCTTCGCCATTTGCTTCTTCAGTGCTGGCAGGAGGAGTTTGTCCACAAGAGATGCGAGACACGAAAATCATCACGGTATTTAGGAATAAGAGCGATAGCGTCGACTGCAACAATTACAGAGGAATCTTTCTTTTAAATGTTGTAGGCAAATTGTTTGCTAAGGTCTTACAGATCCGGCTGCAAGTTTTAGCTGATAGAATTTACTCCGAATATCAATGTGGCTTCCGCAAAGGAAGATCAACCGTTGACATGATCTTCTTCCCGAGACAACTTCAAGAAAAGTGTCGGGAACAGCGTATGCCATTATGTGCTGTTTTTATTGATTTTACGAAATCATTCGACTACGTCAGCAAATGGGGTCTTTTTAAAATGCTTGATTTGATAGGCTGCCCCTCAAGATTGCTCAAGCTCGTTATCTCGTGCCACTCAGGCATGAAGGGCTCAGTTCATTTAAACGGTTTCAGCAAGAAGCCTTTGAAATTCGTCGAGGCGTCAAACAAGGGTGTGTTCTTGCTCCCACGCTGTTCGGCATTTTCTTTGCTCTGCTTCTGAAGTACGCTTTTAGGTAGAATATATTTACCTACGCACGCGGAATGATGGCAAGCTTTTCAACCTGAACCGGTTGAGAGCAAAAACCAAGCCCCGAAATGTGCTAATCCGTGACCTGCTGTTTGCCGACTATTCAGCCTTTATTGCTCACTCCCAAGAGCACCTCTAGTATCTAATGGACTGTTTTTCGTCGGCATGCAACGACTTTGGGCTAACAATCAGTATGAGCAAGACCAAAGTCCTTGTTCAAGGGACTGTATCGCCTCCCATCATAAATGTTGGAAACTGTCAGCTTGAATCAGTACTTCAGTTCACATACCTTGGTTCAACCATTGCGGATAACCTTTTGCTAGACACGGAGATTGATAAGCGTATTGGCAGAGCAGCTGTCATTCTGTCCCGCTTCAACTCTCGTGTTTGGGGTAACCGCAAGCTGACTGTAAAGACGAAGATGATGGTGTACAGCGCGCGCGTACTAAATGCTTTACTGTATGGTAGTAAAACCTGAACCATCCTCGCAAGACACGCACGGAAGCTAAATGGTTTTCATCTACTAAGCATTCGTCGTATCTCGAAAATATCGTGGATATACAAGATGACTAATGCTGAAGTGCTTTCAAAAGCTGGTCTACAGAGCATGTTCACCCTATTACGACAGCGCCTCCTGCGGTGGCTTGGCTATGTCTACAGAGTAGAAAATGGTCGTATTCCGGAAGATCTACTCTATGGTGAGTTGCAATTAGGAAGTCGACCATTGGGCAGACCGCACTTGTGGTACAAAGCCTTCTGCAAAGAGATATGAAAGCTTTTGGCATTGACCCGGCTAGTTGGGAAGAACTTGCTTTTGACCGCTCAAATTGGAGGCATTGGGTAAAGCGTCGTCTGCAAGCTGGAATGGAGCAGATACAGCTTCTTGCTGCTGAACGCTGATCACTCCGCCAGCGTGCAACTGGAGCAATACAACCGAATTCTGACTATCGTTGCAAGCGCTGCGGGAGAGATTGTTCCTCCCGAATCGGACTGTTTAGGAATTCCAAAAGCTGCAGAACATGAACATTCACGCGATTGTGATGTACATTCATGGTCGACATCGACCGAAGAAGTCCAACACCAACCTGGACATTTCTAAAGTTTCCGACGGAGTTGATCCTAATTTACTCTTTAACAAGCTAAGGGAACACAGTATTGTTGGAAGACTATATGAATAATTAAGTGATTACCTCAGCAACAGACACATCAGGGTTTGCGTGGACGTCCTATTATCGAAGAAAAACAATGTCACTAGCGGCGTTCCACAAGGCACAGTGCTTGGACCAATACTGTTCCTAGTCTATAGGAACGATATACCAATACCAAATAACAGTAAGATCGTTCTGTTTGCTGACGATATAAAGTTTGTAGACGAATCAGCAATGCTGATGATTGTATTCTGCAGCACAACGATTTGAATATGCAAAAGTTCTAGATCATTTAAATCGGTCGTGACCTTGGCTTTTCTTATCCATACAAGCTCGGCGACAAAATTCTGGAGTACACCTTCGAAGTAAAGGACCTGGGTGTCTGGATTTGCGGTAGTTTGAAAAATGGTCTACAGTGTGAAGTCGTTTACAACAGCGCGTCTTGTTTGCTCGGTACGTAACAACAGATATTAGGGCGTTATATATATATATATATATATATATATAATATATTCTGATAGCAAAGTCCTCTAAAAGTTTTTTAATAATGAATCTTGAATATCGAAACAAGAGGTTTTTCTTGACAAATGGATTAACAATGACCGAATTTTACTTGAATATGTGCCCGTGGATGGACGAGTACCTGATGTACGATCCATTAGGCAAGATAACGATGGAAAGAATGCTCGGCGGTAAATGTGATTCAGCCACAGACGAATTCGCGTTCCATCTATACCTTGCGAAACGCAACACAACGAAACGAAGTTTATTGTCAGTAGTCAGTGCTTTGTATGACCCAATTGGCTTGATGCGTCTATAGGTATTTTATGGAAAACAAACATTGCAGCGTTGTTGCAGATAACCTTTGAGTTGGCAGGAGCCGATGTATGATGATCTTCAGCTAGTGGATCAATAGCTAGCACGTGATCGAGAAGTTACGTATTCAACGACGGATTAGCGAAACGAATTTTAAATCTACACCTTTTCAGTTATGCCTAGAAATCTGTCCACGGCGCTGTTGCGTAAGGACATTTGAATAGTGATTCAGTCATGTATCGGGTTCGTCTTCTATTTTCGAAATCTAGAGTCAACCCTTTGAAAACGATATCGATACCTAGGTTGGAATTGCCTGCAGCTGTTTTTGCCGTACGTGCATGTATGATACTAAAATCCGACTTTGGTGAACTTGTCAAAACCTTTGACTTTTGGACCGATTCGATTACTGTTTTGTGATGTATTTCCAATCGATCTAGTCGTTTATCTACGTTCATTTCGAATCATTTGACATTCATGCACTAACACACGATGCCAAGCTAGTGGATGTATGTTGGTACCCTACCTAATTCAGCTGGTTTGAACTCACGAGGTGCTATGGAATTCTTTCGATTAAAATTTTGGTTGATCGGTCCCGACTTTCCAAGAAAAAACCATCGATATGAGGCATGAAGTTGCTAAACACCGAGTAAGCTGAATTTAAGCCTGCCAACTGTAACAATACTGTCTGGTCGTGACCAGTTCTTTCCAAGTTACATTGGCTTGAATGAATCCAAAAAAGAGGAACACGTTGTTGTTGCTTTTCAAACGTCATTTACTACTCATCAATAAAAAATCCGACTTTAAACAAAAACACGTTGTTGTGCCTGACGACAAGAAGTGATCCGCAAGGTTAAATGGAATCACGTTATGATGTAACTTATAACAGAATGCACTGTCATTTAGAAAAGGATGGTTTTTTATCAACGACAGAAAGCACGGAATGGCCCGTGGATGGAAACGTCGGTCATCGTATTGACCCCACAATTCAAAAGCTCGCGAATAACGACCTTCAAGGTACAGTGGAACTTCAGGCCGAGCAAAGCAAATCAACCCTCTTAAGCAGCACATCAGAGAACGTGCCGACTACTAAAGAATCACGCCCGGGGATCAAGCAGGACTAAGTAAGAATATATCGCGAGACACCGTCGTCAAAGTGTTATTTGGAAATTCATGTAATATCCGGAATATGTGGTTTGAACTCTCTATTCTAGCTCATGAGTTACGACCGCATGTAACAGCGTTGACCGAAACCAGGTGTACTCAACGGTGGTTTTGTTGCTATCTATCTAAGACGAGGTCTTCGAACTTCAGAATTGAGCGTTAGGCTTAACACGCACCACGTTAACCATAACTCATGTCTTATTCAAACTTACAAGCAATCTATGGTAATAGCATGCGCTAATATGAGCCCTCAAGCACTTCAGCATAAGGCCCTTTGTCCATCCACAATATGTTCAAGATACGACGGATGTTTCGTAGATAGAAATTATTCAGCTTCTTGTCTAGCGTGGGTGGACCAGATTTCACTGCCGTACACTAAAGCATTTAGTAAAAAAACACGCTCTATACCATCATCTTTGTCTTTACAGTCAACTTGCGGTTACCCCACACAGGAGTGTTGAACAGAAATAAAATGTCTAGCAAGAGGTTATCCGCAATGGTTCAACCAAGATGAAATGAATAACTGGTTCAAGCTGACAGTTTCCAACGGTGATAATTGGAGGTAATACAACTTATTGACCAAATACTTTGGTGTTGCTCATGCTGATTATTAGACTAAAACAGTCCATTGGCGACAGGTGTTCTTGGGAGGTACACTTTATGCTGTGGTTTTGTTTGAAATAAAGTGTTACTGACACAAAGACTCCGAAACTTCCGAAACAGTCTTAGCAACACTCGTAATCTACACCAACTCTGGCATTGAAATCACCCAATATCACTACACAGTTTTTTGTGGCAGGTTTTTGAGGACTGTTGTGAGGTTAAGATAAAAAGCTTCTTTTTCAGCAGGGGTCGCAAAGAGTGTCGATGCATAAACGTTGACCAACGTAACGGTACCAGTAATACACTTCAGATTTAGAGTCCAAATCCGTTCAATGCCGCTGCTGCTTGGTTCGGATGCTTTTAGTAGGATGTTTCGCACGGCAAACCCAACTTCATGCAGTCGATGCTCATCATAACACCTTCCATTCCAAATAAATGTGTAATCTCTTTCTGTTAGCATAACAGTGTCTGAGAATCGCGCCTCATGCAGGGCCACGTCGACCTTCAACCGTTTTATCTCTTTGTTAATCACAGCTGATTTTCTTACGCCTCTGATATTCGAGAGTTTGTCATGAAATCCCGGGAGCATGGACCGGACGTTCCAGGTTTCCAGTTTCAAAGCAGACCTTCGTTGTTTAGCGATTGTTTCGCTGGTGCAGAAATATACAGTCTGTTTGTCGGTTGATCCATTATCCCCATGCACCCAATGAGGATAGCAGACCGTGGCGAGACGGCACCTTATTGTCTAGCTTGAGGCGGGCGGTAGCCGTCCAATGAGACCTGAGAACCTAGCCTACCGTGAAAAGCAGCCTCGGGCGCTATGATCAAAGCCAGCCGAGCCATAGTTTTCAACTGGTATCTGCTGCTTCCCGTGTTATTATCCATAGAAGCGGAAAAGTGTCCTCTCTATTGGAGCGTTGAGATGTACGCCAGGGCAATTCAATATGGAAAACTACCCGTTGCCCATGCTGCAAGTGATCCCTCTCCACAACACCACTGGAACCAAAGGAACAACTAGGCTGACACGTTTGGACAACGATGCTGTCGTAAGAGTTGGCAGGACGAAGTTGAATACAACTTTGGACTGCCTAACGGGATTCCGGCTCTGGAGTTCTTCTTAAGGCTGACTCCTGAAGCCTTTTCCATGATCGGATGAAACCACAAGGCAGTGGAGGTTTGAGATAGGGGTTTTCCTTCCCTTAGTGAACCGCCTTCATGGACTTACGAGCTCCACATGCCCGATGCAAGCTGGTTTTGAGGCGACAGTCAGCCGTCTTCGCCCTTTCTCCTGTCAGTGGTATCAATTCCTTCGGTTTACACAGGACCACGCGTGCAGGCCAGGAGCTGAACTAAGTTGTCAGAGGCTATATGAGACGCGCGTCATTAGAGCATTTTTGAAATTAGCAGCTTATCCTCAAAACCACTCCGGCCGTGAGAATCTTGGAGCCACCTAGCAACTTAACATTTTCCATTTGATCTAAACGCCTTAATCACACATACTCATACACATGTAGATGATGTGAGTCATATTCATCAACTGTGGCTAACAAGACCGTTAAATCCATTCTATGGATGGAACTTCACGCCCCAGCCAATCAATAAAATACATGGAGTTTCGTTCATTCATTCATTTTCATTTTGCTCATTGTTCACTTTCATTCAATTTGTGATTAAAATTGGTACACGAACACACGTGTTCTGAATTAACCAGTCTGGTCTAAGTGCAGTTGTGGGAGAATAACCGATTTAGGTCTGACAGGCTACAGCAGTCCAAGCATCATAACAGGGTGAAACCCATAACGATGAAGAAAAATGCTCATTTGCCTACTCTCATCCGGTGAGAACAGTACGAATGGCAAGCAAGTTGCCCTTGTAATCCCCTGTTAAATAAGGTTGGCACAACCAACCGCTTAGCGGTTCTTCACATTGTTTCAAGGACATACTTTTCCTGATGAGTGCAAATAGCACGAAGTAGGGAGTGTGTCATGGAAATAAAATCAAATGAGAATTTTTGTTTATGGTTGTGTTTCATCCCATCCCTATGTGTACGAGAACATGCATTGAAACGTTTTTTGTTAAGTGGAAAAATCGAAATTGCTAGTTAAATTAAAATCTGAAACAGCTTCGTTTACGTCAACAATCGGCGTCGAACATTGAGATAGATGCTGATGAAAGTTTAGAATGCACGATGTTTTAAAAATCGTATTGTTCCAGTGTCCAATTGAATTTTCTCTAACCGGAGCAACAAGAAAAGAAAATAATTACTTTTGTTGTGTTCCGGACCGAAATTAATCTTGTAGGTGGATAGAAAACAGAATACACAGAGAAATGCACGAGCCTTGATTTCTTATTAATTTATGCGTACCTGCTTAATATTAGGTTTCTATCCACTACAAAATGAAGTATAAAGTGATTAGCTTAATCATGCTACGATTAAGCTTAGCAAAATTTAGGTCAGCTTTCATGTGAGCAATGTAACAATTAAGGATATCAGAATTGAGATAATTGAAAAAGTTTTAATTTGTATTATCTTTAAGCTGTAAATCCGATGGCCAATACTCAATCCTTCGAAAACGTAATAGCGTGATCCCACTTACATTCGTTTCTGCTGATTGCACTAGCTATGATCATGATTAAAAAATCGAATATGCATTATCTTCATTTTTATGTTCTTCGTCAAAGTATTTCCGAACGGATGTATTGCCAACGTTACAGCTGTTGAGAAAAGATTTTGGTTCTGTGTGTCGATTATCAATTTTATCTGTTGAATAAGCTCAGCGCACGTGTATTCACTGCTGTGGCAGTGTCATTTATTGACGGATGTATTTACTATCGTATATAGATGGCTACCTATTATCGCGTAACGTCTTCTTGCAATACATATCTCTACCGCGCGCATCTTCAAAATTATTATTCGACATAAACATAAAAGGAAAGACGCAATTAAGTGACCTGTCAAAATAATTTTCTCATGGCTTATATCACACCCATTTCCTATTCATTCCAGGTTTACTAGTTTCGTAAACAATTGTTATGTTATAACACATGATTGAATTCTATGAAGTATTCCGTTAAATAGAACACTGCACGATGATTATAACCTTGATGGATTACTCGAATTTCGACAAATATTTATAGAATATAAGATTAGTTACTGAGAGAAATACATTACTTTCGTTATCGTAAAAGCATGGTGCAAAAGATATGAAAGAACATCTTATTATTCACATGGTTTCTGTTCAATCGATATCGAACAAGATATAAACGGATAGGTTTGATGGGGAGATTTAAATTATCAGTTTCATCTTAAAATTCGAAACAGTGTTGGTTTTGCCTACACCAGCGACAAAACCATTCATCATGCAATGAGATCATACCAAACAAAAGTTCAGTAGACACGAGTCTTCAAATCATGTTAGGTAAATCTTCATTTGAAATTTTGTCTGACCCACGCAGCAAAAACTCTATAATGCACAACCTATACATCACAGGGCATTTAAAGTGTGCATGATGTAAAATAACCTTCCGTCACACACAACATTGATAAAAGCGTCTGAGTTGTTTGATGACAGAAGAAAGAAAAATATGTGTAGAAAATAATTTTAAGAACGATTGATTTCAAGGCCGTGCAAAATATATGATTACTTGATTGGAAGAGATAACACGTTCAATAAATTTTGTTCAAAGATTCTTACTTGTCCACAAAGTGTTTCTAAAAATTTTGCAGATGACTAAGAGTGACTTATTCAATCTGTTCCTAATAGCGTGAAAATGATTTCAGATTATTATTTTTGCGGTTATCTATTCAATAGTTCCGGCCAAAAGATATGTTATATAATAATCATCAATTATTATACAGCATTGAAATCGAAGATACTTGATATTTATGCCGACAGAGAGAATTTAATATTAAATTTCTGATACTTCCGCCGTAAACGATAAAATTTATAGATCTTATTCTGAGTATTCTACATTGAATCTTCATCGATTGCACTGAGAGTTCTCTATAGTAGTGGTTTCAGCGCTACTCTTACATCAAAATTATTCGCTCTGTTTTAAAATACGATTCATTTGGTGCAATGAAATTCAATTTAAATTAAAGAGGAATTAGTTAAAGGTTTTCCACTCTTTGAAGAGAGTATCAAAGAACAAACATTGAGAAATGTCGATGCAGACGTTTCGTTTCAATATCATATATTAACTGAATAGCTTCTATGAATATACTGAGAATTTTCACAAATTTAAGCTATACTGCAATACTCACATGGCTGTTGTATTAACAATCTATTTGCACAAAATATCAAATTATTCTAAAGAAAACGATGGTGAAAATATAGTAATAATTACCAAAAGGACATTAAAATGGCTCAATTTATGCAAATTGATAACCTCAACTATGAATTATTTCCACATAGCTAGTGATATTCGCTGGATCACTGAGCGACATAATATGTTTATGCGATTACCAATCATATCATGTGACATGTTTCAAGGTGTTTGCAATCGTTAACTCTGGGCAGCTTGATCAGGCTGCACATGCGTAGAAATGGTGGAGAATTGGTTAACAAAACTTGAAATGACTCCTAGACGAGTTCATTGCAACAGACTATCCAAAACGTACAAACGCCGTGTACATTTGGATGCGGTGAAACGGATGGGCTTAAACAAAATGTTCATATTTGTACGCCTATGCAACACCACCGCTTTCATGCACTTCGAACTCATCAAGTTGGTAAAACTAACATGTTTGATCGCATGAGCAAACAGAGAAATCGGAAATAGTTTAAAAAGTATTAGTTCAAAAATTAACTGCTTGATGATAATGAAGAGTATGGTTTTCAGATAACTCGAAATGGGATTTGCAAGTATTGTGATGCTGCCTGCAACATTAAGTTGAATCCGAATTCAAATTAGAAAGCATATCATTATTCATTTAAAACACCTGATAGAAATGATAGCAGTTCGGATGACGTACTTATCTTACTCCGGATTTTAAGAATCGCAATACTAACGATAGATATTCTCAACTTTAATTTTATCTCACCTAACTACTGTCATACTTAACAGTAGTATAGATAAACAACTTGCTACCAATAAACATCAAAGCAAATCGAAACATGAAATCATATTATTGATGTTGGAAAATGATGCGCAGTAGTTGAAGCCGAATTTGCCTAAGATACCTTGATCATGCATTAAAAGTTTCATATTTAGGAGACCTTCCGCGGAGTGGGCCATGAAATAAGATTTCGAAACAGAACAGTCATTTTACGCAAGATGCAATCATGACTTTCAATTCAATATTAATGGTCTAAATAGCATATAGCTTTACCTTAAACCACAGAATAATAGGCGTACTACGAATAATATAACAAAAAACGGGATTTCTTTGCTTACTGAGCAGTTCAAGAATTAGGCAAAAATCCAAGGGGCAGAAATCGTTTTCGTTTGCAAAGTTTGGTGATACACTTTGATCCATGGGGTCACGACGTATAGCTTTCTTCGATGAACGGGTTAATGGCCAAAACGACAGTAAGATTGCTCTTTAAAAGGTTTTGATTTGGGGAGTTTACAGCATAATCGTGTAGATTATTCAAAGTAAAACAAAATCACACCGCCAATAGATTATGGAATGGAAGCATTTTTTTAAGTTATATATCCGTGTTTCATTGTAATTTTATATTATTAATCAAATGTTTTCTTCTTCTAATGTTATGTAAAGCAAGTATTCGATCTTTCACACCTAGTGTGTTATGTTTTGGCGCGTTTCGAATTCACAGGATAATTACCCAATCGATATTTAACGGGATCGAAAGAGTCTAACCAACCTGAACCATATCATAATCTAATTGCACACGAAAATTGAGCCGAAGATGCGATCGTACAACTCTGGTTGCATCTATGGCGAGAGTTTGATTGGATTTAATCCTCACCTACGAAATACTAAACTCAAAGATTCATCCTCTGGGGTATTTATTTAGCCTCCGAACATGCCATACCAGACGTACTCACACATTGGCATTAGATATACCACATTCTGTCCTCAACTGCCGTCGGTTCTTCTATTCAATACCTGTTTGTTTCTTATGGAACTTTCTACCGTCAGACGTTGTAAAACCATCTAGTGAAGGATTTATGGTTAGTTATTCCACCCTCGCATGTGCGGACCTAATCTAGCTGCGTGATTCGCAAAAGCCTTCACAGCCGAGTTCAGCAAGACAAACCCACTCGAATCGGCTTCAGAAAACTGGGAATCGATAAAAAGCTGCATTTGCCGAGTCGCACTTTCCACTTTTGGTCCGAAGAAAGCTCGAACGAGCAACTGGTTCGAAGCAAAAGCGTCTGAGATGACTGCTGTGTTGGATGAGAAACGGTCAGAATTCTTGCGGTTCAAAGGCATCAAATAAAAACATACGACTTCTAAGAGCAGCTAGAAATAAGGTCCAACAGACTGCAAGACGATGTGTAAATGACTGTTGGACTGAAATTAGCCTTAACATCCAAAAAGCTGCGGAAACTGAAAATTTTCACGGCATGTATGACGGGATCAAGAGAGCCATTGATACAAACAAACATAAAACGGCTGCCACTAAGTCTGTATCGGGTAACCCGAGTGTTGACAAAACTGAACAGATGGAAAGATGGGTAGAGCACTTCTCCTCTCGTTACTCTAGGGACAGTACGGTTTTACCGCATGTACTTGAAAATGTCGAGCGGTTGCCAACCATTGAATATCTAGATACCCCCTACTCTTGATGAGCTCAATAAGGCAATCGACCGCTTAGCGAAAGGGAAGGCGCCTGGTAAAGACGGAATTTCACCTGAGCTCCTTAAATGCTGTAAAGCAGCATGATTACAACCCCTTCACAGTTTGCTGCTTCAGTGCTGGCAGGAGTGTCTCCCACAAGAGATGCGAGACACAAAGTTCATCACGCTATATAAGAATAAGGGTGATAGAGGCGACTGCAACAATTACAAAGGAATCTCCCTTCTGAATGTTGTAGGCAAATTGTTTGCTAAGGTCTTACAGATCAGGCTGCAAGTTTTAGCTGATAGAATTTACTCCGAATCTCAATGTGGCTTCCGCAAGGGAAGATCAACCGTTGACATGATCTTCTCCCTAAGACAACTTCAAGAAAAGTTTCTGGAACAGTGTATGCCATTATACGCTGTTTTTTTATTGATTTAACGAAGGCGTTCGACTACGTCAGCAGTGAGGGTATTTTCAAAATGCTTGATCTGATAGACTGCCCCCCGAGGCTGCTCAAATTCGTTATTTCGTTCCACTTTAACTCAGTCCATTTTAACGGCTTCCGTTCAGAAGTCTTTGAAATTCGCCGAGGCGTCAAACAAGAGTGTGTTCTTGCTCCCACGCTGTTCGGCATTTTCTTTGCTCTGCTTCTGAAGCACGTTTTTAGGACGAGGACAGAAAGCATTTACCTACGCACGCGAAGTGATGGCAAGCTTTTCAACCTGAACCGGTTGAGAGCAAAAACAAAGGTACGAAGTGTGCTAATTTATGACCTGCTGTTTGCCAACGATTCAGTCATTATTGCTCACTCCCAAGAGAAGCTCCAGTCGCTAATTGACTGTTTTCGTCGGCAAGCAAAGACTTTTGGCTAAAAATCAGCATGAGCAAGACCAAAGTCCTTGGTCAAGGGACTGTTTCGCCTCCAATCATCACTGTTGGAAACTGTCAGCTTGAACCAGTACATCATTTCACATATCTTGGTTCAACCATTACGGATGACCTCTCGCTAGACACGGAGATTGATAAGCGGATTGGCAGAGCAGCTGTCATTTTGTCCCGATATAACTCTCGTGTTTGAGGTAACCGCAAGCTGACCGTAAAGACAAAGATGATGGTATACAGCGCGTGCGCACTAAATGCTTTACTGTACTGCAGTGAAACCTGGACCATCCACGCAAGACACGAACGGAGGCGGAATGCTTTCCATCTACGAATCATCCATCGTATCTTGAACATATCGTGGATGGACAGAGTGACTAATGCTGAAGTGCTTTCAAAAGCTGGTCTACATAGAATGTTCACCCTATTACGACAGCGCCTCCTGCGGTGGCTTGGTTATGTCTACAGAGTGGAAAATGGTCGTATTTCGAAAGATCTACTCTATGGTGAGTTGCAATTAGGAAGTCAACCATTGGGCAGACCGCACTTGCGGTACAAAGACGTTTGCAAGAGATATGAAAGCTCTTGGCATTGACCTGGCGAGTTGGGAAGAATTTGCTCTTAACCGCTCACATTGGAGGCATTGTATAAAGCGTCGTCTGCTAGCTTGGGAGGATTAGATATAGCTCTTGGCTGCTTAACGTAGATCACGCCGCCGTCGTGCAACTGAAGCCCTACAACTGAATTCTGACTATTGTTGCAAGCGCTGCGGGAGAGATTTTTCCTCCCAAATCGGACTGCTTAGTCATTCAAAAAGCTGTAGAACATTAAAATTTATGCTTTTGTGATGTACATCTATGGTCGACATTGATCGAAGGAGGCCAACAACAACAACAAGTCCACACTATAACCAGCTTATAACTTAATTGATCAACCTTCATGATATTTATCCTAACGAATATTTTCCCATTCTGCCGAAACAATACATTACATTTTTATAACTCAAAAAGCTGTCGACCTTCCTAACACCTCATTTTTTATATTTTTAATCCTTATACAAATATCCTATGGTGTTGTACAGCTGAAACCTTTTTATACCACAAATTCTTGAATCCACCATACCATCGTAAAGCAACTGAATTTCGGAAGCGAACCAGACCATAAAGTTGTTTATGGCAAATGCTTCCGAATTTTTTAAGATTAAAAAGCAAAACAAAAAACTCGTGAGCAACCAGACATCCGAAATATCTGGTATGAAAGTGCTCAGAGTTAAAAAAACAAAAGCAAAATGACCTTAAGCGATCAGCTGCATTTTATGTGCAAGTACGCGCCTCAACTTTAATCTGCGAGCTTAGTATTTCAGATTAAATCAGAATTGAATTCGAAAGCAATAGAGCGACGGTTCGTGCCTTTGTCGATGAATCCGAGTTGTTAGCGGAATTAATGCTGCATGGAAGTCAGTTCATTGAACGTAATCAAGTCGCATAAAACCGATTGAATCTGTAATTTATCACATGGTTGCGTAGCTTAAAAGCGTTGCTGAGAAATTTCAATTAGGCACAGTTAACAATATCACTACTGAATTTGGTATATTTACTAGATAAATCGCGTTGATTTTCTGAACAGTGCACTCTGCTGAAGTGCATTCCAAAGATGGTCTACAGAGTATGGTCACCATACTTGGACAGCCCGTCCAACGCTGGCTAGGTCATGTGAACTGAGTGGAAATTGATCGCATTCCAAAATATCACGCCATTAGCGTGCAGCTGACAACGATCGACCGAGTTTTGCTTATCGGTGCAAGCGCTGCGGGAGAGATTGTTCCTCCTGAATCGGACTGTTTAGTCATTCGAAACGCTGTGCAGCGTGAAACTATCAACGTGCAGGTGACTTATCTACAGGTTCGACCGAAGGAGGCCAACTACATAAACCATAGAAAGATTTGTGTGAACAGTCCACACTGCTTTGTGGGCAATTAGATCGTAGCTAAAAGCCAAACGTCTGTTGATTCAAATGGCTTCTCACTTAATCACACGAATTGTTTAAAAGCAAGACTAAAAGTGATAATAAAAACTGCGATTTCCAAGCGAGCAACGGTCATGCAAAAATTGGAATTCAACTTTTCCGTCTGAACCTGGGTAATTACAGCCAAATGTACAATCGTACATCAATAAAATGCTCAAGTATTGTTTCGTTCTACGAATAAAGGGGAGTAGTAAAAAATTAAGCGTCCGGAATTTGCAAACGACTCTCTTACACAACCGGTAAATTTCTAAAATTCTCGATTGTGAATCGGTATATCTTTATTTATAAGTTGGAATGAAAGTACACCGAGATCAGAATCTATAATCAACCGAAAAGCGTCTGATCGTAAGTACAAAAACGCAAAATCAGAAAATAAGATTGGGACATATAAAATTTGAAAGATTGGAAGTGTCAATGAATGTAAACATTGAACAGGCATCTAAGGCACAGGATTTGGAAAACCACAGAGGAATCGGACAGCAGACTAGTCGGACGACTTCGGAGAGCAGTCAGCAAGTTTGGACATTAGAACGGTCTTCAGTCGGTGGTACGCATCCATTCTAGCAGCTGCGTATTCCTGAAGGTGAACATGTGAAGTTAAGGTCAAAAAAGCTAAATTAAATCCAAGTTCAAGTAAAACTGTGTTATACCGATCAGATTCGTCAAATTGTTATGTAATGCATCCATATGTACATGATTTGATCACACACAGCATGTTCTGTGACCTGTTTTCTCGAAAAGTGTCCGGTATTTGGGACTAATACACAAAAAACGGTTTCTAGAAATTCGCCATCATTAGGCGGGCAACGTAAAATTCAGTTCAGCGAGCCTTGACACGGCGGTAAAATGTCAAATTAAGTTTTACTTCGATGCCACAGTTAAACAGGGTTCCTACAAAAAACCGCGATGCTTAAACACTGAATCAGAAAGTAGTCCTTGCCCAAGCGCTCATTACGCTCACAACTGATAATTGTAATGCTGTGATCAGATCTCCCTTACTTACACACCACAATAGTTTTCTGGCTGTTCATGGTCATTAAACAAAAACCGTAAGACCGCAATGGGAAATGTGGTAGACAACAAAATACTTTGAAATCAATGTTAAACAGTGCACAGATAACGAAGCAGGACGTTTAATTACAGAATCACAATAATCATCATTATTTGAAACAACAAGGAGCAATCCGATCTCACTACACCGGAGAAATTGACGAAATGATGATTGCTCACAAACAATCTCCAATAAACCACGACCAGAAAAAAGTATTCGTACAAGAACCACGTTTACTACGCATAAATGAAGATACTAAGAACACTGGTTCAAACAACAGCCAACAGTGCTAAAGAGGAGAACAACTTGCTTTTACTTGACGATTGTGTCCTAATCAGAGGTGATTTGCCACAAACAGCTTTTGGCAATCAAGTACAGTTTTTTATTTAGCGAGAGTAGCTTGCTCAATCCTATTAGTGGAAATAACGAAGCAAGTTAGACAATTAAGTGTGCGTTGGTCAGGTTGGATATAGTCCGGAAATGATGAAGAACAATGTGGCCACGAGAACGGAACCCTGTATCTAATCTACCACCAGTTGGTGATATAATCTACCACGGAAAATATTAGGAATAAACACGTAAAGCAATCTAATTTACAATGTATGACTGACTCCCAGCAATAAGCTCGCAGCTTTGTAGGCTGAGTTCGAATTAGCGCAGAACATCGGAAGTGCCTGAGACACAAAGCATATCATATAATCGTCAAGGTAGCTGGCTTATTAGTGCTCATACACTGTTCATTTCGGTGTGTGTATCAGCTTATTCCTTGTTGCAAAAAGAACAGCAGTGCCCCATGTGTTTGGTAACATTTACGCGGACGGCTGTAAGATACGCGTGAAGTGCTGCCTAGTTCACCCGGTGAATCTACGAAAGCCAATACATCACAGTAGAATTGATGTGTAAACGGTAAAAAAACACTGGGACTCACTTTGAAATGAAACCTGATGCTGGAAACCTGCGATTGAATAAGAGACCAGGAGGCCCATAAAATATGGGAATACAAAGCTCCGTAAGTGGCCTCTATCCACAAACGATTCAATTCCGTTTCGTCTAATGCTGCTCCATTGCGGACGGGCGAGTCACCCTGGCCAGCAGTGGTACACTGTTCTTTTTCTGCTTGATAGACTGGTAGATAGGCAGCCCAGAAAGCAGACTGAAACACAAATCAACTAAAACATCGAGTTTTCGCAATGGAATCATAGCACAAAGTATTACAGAAATCGAAATCCGATGTACAAACATACCAGAAATAATGGAAACATAATACTATCAAAATTGAGCAGCCTGCAACCTAGCACTCAACGTTTGTCACCACCTTTTATTTTGAAGGAAAACTTTTATTTGATTGTTGTTGTTGTTGGCCTCGTTCGGTCGATATCGACCGTGAATGTGCAAAATTAAATTAAGTAAGCTAATAGTGGAAGCGGCCTAAATGACGCGAGTCCATATGGACAATTGTTGAATGCAGCCTTCCTCAAAATACAAAACTGATCAAATGATAAAACAGCACCTCATATTATACGCCGAGCTGCATACTCTTGAAAATGGTATACTGCAATCGAGACCTCTGCCGGAAAATTGTAACGATTCAAACATGAGGTCCTCAATTCCAGTCTTCATGGCTACTAGGTTGAAGGTCAAGTTGCTAATACTTTTGTACCTACGCGGTCAGCTCATACGAGGTTCCCTTACGCTACATGAGTTGCAAACTGTAGCATCTGCATTCGACAAACTTTAAAGCAAACTGATGACGAAATACTGGACCACACAAGCGTTGCATTCCAAATGGTTGCAGTAAAACACAATGATTTCATTTAAACGATGGTAATCTTTGTTTCAACTGTGTGTATCAGAAGGGCCCAGACAAGCCGCGTAAAGTTAAACAGCGAACTGGAATTGTGTAGTGGAAACAAATGCGACAATCACTTACTTGCTGCTCATACGACGGGTAACGATCGAAATCGTAAAAGAAGAAAGGTGGCTCTGGATTTGTGTAATCGTAGCACCATTCGTTAAAATGATTCCCGATGTCGAAACCCCTGAAAGACAAACGTGAATTCACACAGTGTGGGCGCACACGGGAGGATGGGGACGTTACATTTGCTCTCAGTGACCAAACACTGCCCAGAATTTTAATTTCCACGGTAAATCGTTTGCCAGGAGTGGTTTTATCAGAAAACCTACTAGGAATGCTGGTGAGCACAAATACACACAAACTGTAATGTCGCGTAATCGCAGCTACAGAGCATCGACCATTTTTATTCGAAATCGAGTTTAGAGAAAGAGAACAACGAAGCTTAGACGAACAACATAGAGTAAACGGCGTTTCTTTCCAATTTAAATAGTGCATTTTATTCCGTTTATAGACCACTGGGCCTCGAAGACATCGTCCATCAACGTTTGCATATGTACGAAGCTGTACGGGCGATGTGAGTTCACTCGCCGTTATTTTCACAACTATTGAGGTTCCAATGTAATGTGCTGCTCCTATTTCCGATACTTACTTACACACCAATGAGGGTGATGTGAGCAACATAACGTTGTTCATTCATAAGCGCATTGAGCGTTTGACAAAGAATCACGTCGTGATTCTGTGTTTGAAAATCGAGGTTCGCTGTTTTACAACACTATAGAACAGTGGCTTCAAAGTCTAGCGTTATTGTGGCATCAATTTAAAAGCTGGGTATGTTGGGGATTTGGGTTAATCCTGAAATGATCAAATGTGGTGCGATTCGAATCTGGGGCGTGCGATTCCAATTAAAAACACCTATCCGCTACACGAACGCGGCCATCATTAGCATACATCATCATCTCATCAAAGACATCATTGCACCTGTTGCATGTAACAAATGGAACAGACATTCAATCAAGTTTAGCGAACGAGTGGAGCGACATCAACAAGACCGCTTCCTAGCGGCTTTCACTGCCGTGCCACATAACAAGCTTCCCTTGTCACTCCACTTGACAACACACGAGGTTAAGCAAATACGCCATGCAGATGCCTAGTGCAAGACCGCCTCTGAACACAGTTTCGTAACATAGCCTGAAGCGTAACTCATCGCTGCGATATTCGATCGCGGGAACCACAACAGGGAAGACGCTGACTTTGCAAAGGTTACTAGTTAGGGTCTTTAGATGTCTATGCCATGTGAGGGTTTGACCATCACGAGCTCTATGTCAATCGGAATAAGGCGTCGAAAATGGTGGCTTAATTATCGCAAGCCATAATCAAACACGATTATCCACCACTCGCTTGAACCTAACAAGGACAACAAACGATTTCCTAATAAAACTGTGCTAGAAAACGAAAGTGGTTAGCAGAAAGTAAATTAACATCGTACGGTTTGTTGCCAATCAAAAAGCCATGCTATGTGAACGAGGAAACAAACTTACAACGATGAGATAACGTCAAACGACCAAACAATACAGTGAACACAAAATGGGAGTACAAATCACCGATTATTAATATCCATTCAACTATTTCCAGTTTAAATATGTAAAAATACGAAACCCATCACAGTCCATAACCGATGGTGACCTGCTCATCTCCGGGCGTGTTCCATTATTGATTCGGGTCACCGAGCTTGAATGACCGTTTAGATGAGTCATCACAACTTACGGTTAGCTTAGCGACTCTCATTGACCCATGAACTAGGACTCGCACATGTGTCGATTTAAAAGTCAGTTCGACCGAAGAAAAAAAGGTCCGTGGGTTAAAAATGAGGTCAATCAGGCATGCCACCAGTGCGTGATATGATTGAACTTTGTGAGACAAAGGCACGTCCGCAAAGCAAAATCGTTCACTGAACAAAACATCGATATTCGATGTTAACGTTTGTGGTAGTAAACAGAAACGGTAATTTGAAACGAATTAGAAAAAACAGCGCACATCGAGCTGTCAGTCAAACTGAAAGTAAATAAACAAAATCGAAAGGATCATGCGTCACAACACTTGTACATTCTGCAAATCGTACGCAGAACCGGAAGTGTTTTTTCCTCGTACAAGTACCACCGGGCATGATGATGTCAACGAATGCAACGTGACGAAAAGCAGGCGTTGTTCAACTCACCTATAGTTGTAACTCGCGTATTCGAAATCGATCGGCATAATCTCATGAAACCCGTCTTGCTCTGGATTGTTCAGCACCAAAATGTTGTCTGAAATAGGAGGGTAGATGGGTGAACAGCAGTGAGACATTCGGAAGCATTCAGGATGGAAATGGTAGATGAGGACTTTGCCAAGAATAGTAAGAGGTAACGTTGGATAACTTAGACATAACTCACAAACTATCCGACAGATAGAGGGGTTAAATCAGTCCTACGGACTGAGCAGTAAGACGCCCGGACAGAATGTTTGATGTTCGTTTAAGAATGAAATACATTCTAAGATTGTTATTTTGTTCAGGTAAATTCGACCTTCGACACGAATTATAAAAGAAGCTGGTTGAAAAGAAAACGCCGATAAAGACTAAATAAAACCGATATTTGAAGTTTTCGTCAAGGTTTATAGAAGTTAACCACACTTTCTCCAACAAAATCCCAACCATTTGTAATTTTATTGAATTTTCCACCTAGAGCTATTTTCAATGAAATGATCAACAAAAGGAGGAACCGGTAAATTAGTCATATAGTGTAAGTGCGGAGAATGAGAGCAATACGAGTCTTGTCCGTGTAAACCTTTCAACCTATAAATACGAGTATTGCAAAACTACATAAAGCTTAGAGGCTCGGTCACATTTGAAACGTGACTTTATAGAAATAAACAGCTTGGTCGATCAATTGAGAATCATTGATCGTTTTAAACCTGGCAACGAGTTCAACGCTCGCACAAAAGTGACACAACATGTTGTTGAAAAGTTAAATCGGATGAAAGTGGTTGTCCTGTTGCACAGAGTATAGGTTTATTCAAAATGAGGTAATGAATCTGTGAACAGAACAACACTGGTGTTGACAGACAGCGTTTACTTGCCAAAAATATAACGCATAGAGTTATGATCATCAGCCTAATGTTGACACGGATCCGAATATAACAAATTCTTGATAAACAAACTGACAGCGTTTGGCAATTCGACAACAGTAACGACAGATGACTGTGCAACGGGCACCACTCAAGAGCGCATGGAATAAATGGCGTAATTATTTCGACGAAAGGTTTAAATGTTGTTTTTCATGTCGACGGGACTCAACAAAATGTTCCATCATTCCTCAATCATCATTGACAGCATTACACCAGTAACAAGTAACAAGTGTTTACCTGTCATACAACCATGACATCGTTGAAATTCTAAAAGATATAGGGAGGGGTGGGACCTAAAAAGCCAATGAAAGATTAGACACATACACACTGGGATGAGGTGCCTACACCTCGAATCAAACCTGCATTCAAGCAAGTGTTGTGAACAAGTATAGCAACATCCGCATGACAGCTTTCTTGCGGCTTTCGCTGCTACGCATCATAACAAGCTTTCCTCGCCACTTCACTTAAGAACAGACAAGAATAATCAAACATTCCAAGAAGATGACTACAACAAGACCGCCACTAAACACCATTTGGGGCCATATAACTAAGGGTAAGAAGCCCCAGCGAATTCTGATCTTATGGATCCTAACCTGGGAGACGGTTCGCACCAACCGCACCAACAGTCAAAGACTTCATCTGCTTGAGAAAAGTCAGAGTCTAGACACGATTACAACGACGCCATTCCGAGTCAGGAGTGGCAAACAAAACAAATGTTAGAAAGAGAGTACTGAAACGTGAGAGATCGACTGTTCAATCGCACGTATCTATTTATAGTGATGAGGTAGAATATAAATTCGAAGCTTCTATTATGAGTTTCGATTGATATATAACTAACAGGGGATCTGAAGTTAGGAGGTGAAACACCTTCGAGGGCCGAAGACTGTATTTTGGAAGACAAAATGCAAAGACCGGCTAACAAAGGATAGGATGATTAGAAAACTCACTTTCCTGAAAATCGTTGTGACAAAATACAACCGGAGAATCAAAACCCGGATCCGCCATAAATTGATTTCTGAAAAAGGATATTCATGCTCAGTGAGGTTGTACCCTCTTGTGGCGAATGAGGCTAATTTGCAAACGTTAGCTAGTCTAAAACACATAGAGTAGAATATTTTGTGTCACACACGATAAACAGATTAGGATTGTGGTAGAAACTTGATAAAAGTGCCATTGATATGGATTGAACAGTAGATTTAATCAACAATGCGTAGCGGGCATTACGCTGTACAGCAATTGATCTAGAAATGCCTGTGAATACATGAAACACACAACCTCGAACACACATCGGTAACGTAACTTCATTCAGTCGATATTTGTCAACGAAATTCAATACATTCTTCACTTTCTTCCGCAAAATCAACAACACTATCAGTCATAATACGAATAAGCAACAGTTGATCAAAGTCTGTTACTCGGGACAACGGAAACAGGAAGTAGTGCAGTGTAACAGTTGAATCGATAACACGGGAATTTAGCCTAATTATTTACCCTAGCACCCGGAAAGTAGTAACAAAACTTTGATACCCCAAGTGCAGAGCATGTTTGAAGCACAAACTCAATATTCAACTGGTTTTACATTACCAGCTGATGGAGTGAATTACGTTAAAGTTTGATGAAACTGTAAGAAAAAGAAAGAGAAAAATAAAAATACACTGTTATAGCCTAAAAGAGTTTCAAGAATCCCTAATCGAGGTAATTGTATAAAATACACGAAGTTACGAAAGTCGCGATATGCTTAATCACATTTTACACCGTACATAGAACGAAAGAGAGACGTATTACTATGCCACGTATCAACTAATGAAAAATGAGTCAGCGCTCACTTTAGCCATTGGTGTTCTTCATGAATTTTCAATTGGCACGCCAGATGCTGCACTGATTGGAATTCTGTTTTATCCGTACCGTTAAGGGAAGGAGAACCTTCAGATGAATAAGCGTTCTCAAGTTCAAACAACGAATTTGCAGAAACATTGGGTATCGGGCGACGTGGTGGAGCCCCGGAGCCGATTAGCTGTGACAAAAATTTTTCAGTCAAGTTAAGAATGTGCACAGGTTGTTTGCAAACGGGCATGCACAGACTGTGGATACGGGCCATGTGTTGCGCCACTGTGTGAATTACCAAAGGAAGCTCCGACGAAGCAAGGGGTCGCGACTGAGAAAAACACAAAAAATAAATTCAATTCCGAAACAGCACAATTTTCAAACTACAATCGACTGGCACATACCTCGATAAATTCCTCAATCCGCCCGCCTGGAAACAGACCATAAAGACCGGGACCGATGCCCTTTGCACCCAAAATCGCAAAGTTGACAGCATCGGTGACAATGGAATCGACACTGTTCCGAAATACTTCACCATACACACGTATTAAAACTTTGCGAGGTTCGTTTGCAGAAACGGGAACGGAATCTTTGAGGAATCCCAGAAATAAATAATTCGTCAGCGCGCAACTTCTGGAAAATTAACGAGAATGAAACATTACATTTTCTTCCATGGCTTAGTTTCAATGACTTCATGCGATAAGCGCTTACAGACAAGCGACGTTTCTCACGATGATGCTAAAAAGCAAGTATTAGCAAAATAAGTGGAATGTTATGGGACGCAAAATGACAAAGAATCAAGCGAAATAGGGAAGCGTATTCACTGAACGAAGTTAGTCGAAACATGGTTAAATTTTGCTGGTCGTATTTTAGCGTTAAAAAGTGAAACAACACAAGTGATTCATTTAGTTAAGATTATTAAAAAAAAAATATAAATTTCAAACGTGAGAATCGAGCTGTGAATACATTGCAAAATAGTGCGTACACTAATGATTGAGTAGCCAATATTAATATTCAAAAGATTGATATGAACCAACCCAATTGAGGCTGGAAATTTTCTTTAAGCTTTTAACAGTGGCTTCAAAACACGATACTCAAAACGAGTGGACTGATAGCAGTATTGCTAAAAAAAACAAATAATTTTGGGAACGTAGCAAAATAACTAAACGAATATATGTGACTGGATTTCACAGAATACCAAAACATCACGCAAATTCGAAACTTAGCCGTGATTTACAAAATCATAACGATTTCAGCAAAAGTGTGCATGATAATATAGCTAAATAAAAACTATAGTATGTCACGCGTTTGATAGATTTGCGCTCGACAAAGAAGCAAAAGTTCATGTTAAAAATTTACACTCCATATGCCATATGAAAGAATGAAACATTCAAAGTTCAGATTATATCCAATCTATTAAGCAAAGAATAGTATGTACGCAGTTGCAAAAAACAAATATCGATAATAATATTTAAGATGTACATCAATAACAAATCACGTAATACTGGATCTCAAAAATTCTATATAGCTGTTTATAGTTGAGGAATTCATCGAGATTGATAAAGGAGTACTAACCGAGCTCAGTGTTTCAATAAAAGTTAATATACATACAAAACATATCTTGAAAAAACAAAGCAGCAACATTCCGTGCAGTTAACACCAATAATTTCATTTAACTTAAAATAGAAATAACGAGAATAATTGTAGAGCTAAATGATAATAAGAAACAGTATAGATTAACTCAAACCACACATTCTTTAAACAAAATATCAATTGTCTCATAGTGTAAGTAAAATCATCAAAATCAAACACTGATTTTCAATGAAAAATGATGAAAATGAATGCATACCGTAATTCCTCAATTTGAACGTTATTTGGATCAGACCAATTTCCATCTAAAGATTTGGCACACTGTCGATAAAGATTTCTAACGAGACAGCTTTTTAGACACTCGGTTGCTTTTCGAGAACTTTGAGGCACAGAGTCTGGACAAGGTGCTTCATCGCACCAACTACAACGCTTGGTTGAATGTTGTTTACATGATGTTGAATCAGCACAAACATCCATAGTGAGATTTATCCGAAAAGCGAAATGATTTTAATGCTGGAATGAAAAGAAATACACGAAATTGATGGGAAAATGGCTAGAGGATGGAAGTATAAATTGACATGTTTTTTCGACTTAAAAAACCAAGCGCAAAATTTGATAAAAATACAAAGTGTATTAACAGACGTTGTAAATGAGTTTGTTACAAAAAGAAATTAGTCACATTCTTAAACGAAAGCTGTGGAAATTCTGTCCACATACAAAGTTGATAGTTTAACATTGCATTAAATTTGATGTCAGATAAAGAGAAATTGGATCAGCAGGATCAAATCGGAAACAGTTGCGCAGACTATATAAATTAGGTAAAATGGATACAATGCTTCTATACATCCTGATGTCACCAAGTTTATAAACATATGATTTTTGCTGTATAAAATGAATCTTATTTTTCGAAGCTGTTATACCCCAGTCAGGGTTGAAAGATCCACACACGGCACAAATAAATTGATTCAGAGCAACATGGCACATGATCAACTAAGCAGAGTTAATATTATCTACCAAAATTTCAGTGGAGTTGAGTTACATGATATATGATATAAATGACCAAGTAAGATTTAATTGCTTCACATTTATTAGAAAAGTCATTAACCTACCAACAACTACGACTTAACTACTATATTCATTGCTCATGTTTCGAGATCAGTTGTGGAAGCCGATTGGCTAGCGTCTTTAACTGATTCAGTTTTGGTTTAAAATATAAAGCAACAGTTAATAATGCATGTGTGGTTAACCATATACCAGCTGTAATGATCGTTATGAAGTACACAGAATCCATAAGAATGGAAAACATTTGGAATGAGCTCAGAGGTACCGTCAACGTTGCTATCAGAAGGCGAAGTTAAGGAACGCTTTACGAATGTCCACTAACTGCTTTAGGACAATTAACTTTGAAATGGGAACCGTTTAACAACAAAGCGATCAAAAAGCTGAACCACCCGAATGACGAAAAAATGATGCGGTTTACACAGGGCGACATTCTGCTCTCCAAACAGAAGGAGAATGTTCGATGTTCAGACCGTTTGTTTTTAAACCTTGTTAGAAAACCTATGATGTCAGCTGATATTATATGCTAGCCTTTCGTGATAAAAATAAGTCAATATTCCTCCGGTTGTGTGGATTGCGACACCAAATTCAAATTACGTATTGTGATTAAATCATATTTATTTATATTTAAACCAAAAAATATGTAACAACACGCTGAATGGATGAACAAAATTACGAACATGAATATGATATGTTAAACAATTGCGACAGAAAATCAGATAAAATAATAAAAGACAAACTATCTGCGACCATACAAAAATATTACACTACCCAATCAGGTAAGGCGAAATTTTGTAGGTTAACTGAACGAATAATTTCTATTTAGAAAAACAAAAGACTCAAAGTGATCCAAACATGACATATAAACACAATCAAAAGGGATATACCTAATTTTTCTCATAAAAAGGATGAAATTTTTTTAAAATGCATTGAATATTATTGAAAGACGAAAAATTATTTCCGGTATTATTTTCTTCACCTTAAATACAACTTCAAATTATTTACATATTCATTTAAATATCTTGAGCACATTGAGCCAATTAGATTTATAAATATGGGATATCCGCACAATTCAATTTTTTCCAAGGATATTCATGCATTTATTAAATTTTGGCTATCACTCATAAACCTGAAATCATCTTATAGTTAACGCGACGATATATTTTTGTTTCTCCACATATTGTACATAAAGTTTCGGGCCTTTTATAGTTGTTCGTTTTTCGCATTTTGTCTTCAATAGAATAATTGCCAGTAAAATACACTTTGTGGCGTATAATATAATTTTGAACTATTAGACTTTGTCCTCACCCGCGATTGTGATGTTAATGTGTGTTGTTCGGTGTAAAAATTTTGGCCTTGGAACTTTAGTCGAATGATTACCATTGTGGTCTCGTAGTGAGTACATTCCAATTTCGTTGTATTTTTTCTGTTGTAATTTTTTATCATCTACAAGCCAAGCGAATCTCGTTTAGAGTTAAACATTTATTTGCTTTCCTTACACAGACACGACTATTGCGCTCGAGCAAAATGTTTCGCCTTTATCTGAAACAATCTTTTAATGACGTCACTACGCACATGCGATTTAGAGAAGTTTAAAATCCAATTTCGGAATTACTCACTATCTTTGAAAACAATTATATGATTTAAAAATATCACGTTTGTTGTCAATAGGTCGATGTTCACCATTTAAGCACTTCACAAGCATTCATCAAATTCTACACTTCACTCAGTTTGTCATTATTGAGCAGTTTGCCTCAAGAGAAACAATCTCACTCACAACGCTCACAGAGATAGGCGATACTCAGTAGATCGACGGCAGTTGACTGTTGACAGGTACGATTACCAGCTTGCGAACAACGTGTTAAACGATGTCACAAAATTGAATGTTCAAGTGCAAGTTGTCCCGATGGTATGGTCAATGGTCAACGCCGATTGCCTTCATATCACATATGCTAACGGCTCTGCATTGCAATTACGGTCAACCTCACTATCGACTTTAAAATCCCAACGCACCATTGAGTAGATATTTTGGAAACGAAAATTTTACATTTTTTCAGCATATCCCAGTCAGCGGATGCCTTGATATCGTAGTTGAGTGAATATACACATCTGCATTTCCAATACAGATAACAACGGCGTCCGGATAGAATGTTATACCTTAGGCCGACTAGGTAATAACTATATAAATCACCGGAAACCTATTTCTATTAAAAATCTTAGATATGTGTTTTGCATACCATCCATTCGATTTTAAGAATCTCTTGAAGTGTATACCGCGGTTTTCAAACGTTGTCATGAATCCAGAATTGATACAAATCCAACGGAAATTTACCTATAAAAAACGCATTTTTATCAGTTGCTCTATAATGAAGACTTCCTTGGACATGAATGAATAGATGCAATGTGAATGTTCAATTGAAAGAAACTCTAATAACTCTCCAAGTTCAACATCATCTGATTAGGAGGCTGAATGTCGACGTGGCTGCCCTACAAGAGACGCGCTTACCAGACACTGGTAAGCTAACAGAAAGTGATTACATATTCTTTTGGAAAGAAAGAGGTTCCGATGAGCCTCAAGATTCAAGATTCAAGATTCAATGCACAGCTGTACCTGACACAAGGTTTGAGCTAGAGGACACCATGTGGTGTAGCCTTCGCTTGGAAACTGGAGAGAACTGTATACTTGGTGTGATCTACCGCTCGCCCGACTCTTCCGATGCCCACAATGAAACGTTGTTACAAATGATGCGCAACGCTGGAAATCTCAGAGGATGCCAATTGTTAATAATGGGTGATTTTACCCTCCCACATCTCTACACCAAAAGTGTGCATATTCAGCAATCCCTTGAGTACAAGTTCCGTGAGATTATCACTTTCACTCCCCTATACAACCATGTCCATTCATTCACTCGACAAACGGGCCTCAATTAATCATCAATTCTAGATCTGGTTTTAACCTCCGAAGCAACAGCAGTGGAGTCAGTGCAGTATCATAGTCCCTTGGGGCTAATTGACCATCTTGTGTTGTCCTTCGAATTCGTGTGCAACGCCAGAAGGGCGTCGGGCGACGTTAAGTTAATCAGGAGAGTCGATTACTTCGACCTTCGCGGTGCCATTACGATTATGGAGGAAAAACATCTCGATCTTACGAATGCAGATACTCATTGTTCTAGTCTGTTAAGTTATATCGGTATAAAACTAGACGACAATTCTACTTGTGTTCTCCAGAGGAAATCAAGAACATTTTTTCTCCAAACTCCGAAGCCGCACTCGGAAGTGGATATCCATGAGAAATTTCGCATGGGCTGCACACAAAATAATACGAACAGACGCATCTTGGGAACACTTTCGTAGTTTTCGTAACAAGGTGACGTCCCTAATTCGAGAAGACAAGCAATATCACCATTGGGATCTGATCGACTAGGTGGAACGATATCCTGAGTTGCTGTGCACCATCGTAAACACCGCGACCATGTTTAAGCCAGGTGTATTTCCTATCCACACAGAGAACGGACTGACCGATAATGTCAAGGATACAGCTGATGCCTTAATATCATTTTATGCGCAAGTATTTCGTCCAAAGAACGTGTCAACGCTGACGTCTTTGCCGCACCCACTACAAGTCGAATGCCTTAGCAACATCGAGGTAATCCTACGGTTGTGCGAAAGCATTTACGCGGGCTGAACGTTCGCAAATCACCAGGAGAGGATGGAATAACACCCGCTGTTCTGAAGTCATGCGAGCTGGAGCTTTGTGGCCCACTAAGTGGTCTATTCAGGCACTCATTGAATACGGGAACCGTACCAACTCAATGGAAAACCGGTGTTATCACACCAATCTACAAAGGGGGCAGTCGTTCTGATCCGGCGAATTACCGCCCCGTGACGCTTCTTTCAGCGGTTTCTAAAATTTTGGAACGCCTGGTGTGTGAACGACTTGTTGAACATCTCGAGAACCATCAGCTAATAACTTTCACACAACACGGATTTAGGAAAACATATTCATGCCTGTCTAACTTGCTCACGACTCTAAATGACTGGACGCAAGCACTAGACCAAGGGGGTTCCGTTCATGCCGGTTACTTAGATATATCTAAAGCATTCGACAGAGTGAATCACTCCTTACTGCTTCAGAAGCTGCAGAATGTTGGCGTCATCGGAAACCTACTAACATGGTTCACAAGTTACCTGTCTGGACGCAAAGTAAAAGTCAGAATAGATGGTGAAACTTCTCGAACAATTGAAGCCACGAGCGGAGTCCCTCAGGGTTCGGTTCTCGGTCCGATACTGTTTCTCATATTTATAAACGATCTACCGAACTTACTAGCATGTAAGCTTGTTTTATTCGCAGACGATGTAAAAATCTGGACGAAGGTCAACTCTATCGAGGACTGTCAAGTTCTGCAAGGAGATTTGAATAAGCTGCACCAGTGGTCAATCCAAAACAAACTGCCATTTAATTTCCGCAAGTGCAAAATGTTGCAAGTCGGAAAACCCTTTCCCTTTACCTACACACTTGGCAGCCACCCGCTTGAATGGAGTACATCACAAAAAGATCTCGGAATCTTGGTGTCTGGCACTTTGAAGAACAGCCTACAGTGCGAAGCCGTCTACAAGCGTGCGTGCAGCTTGCTAGGTTTACTGAAACGCATTTTCGGACGTTTCCCACCACAATCACTCGCGAATTACTAAACACTTACATACATCCTGCCGTTGACTACGCTGTACAAGCTTGGACGCCATGGATGGAAAAACCATCTCGCTCCTCGAACGAATTTATCACAAGGCAACCAAAATGGTTACCGGATTGAATAATTTACCCTTTGAGCAGCGACTGACCAGACTTGGACTGTGCACCCTCGAGCGCAGGCGTATCCTACACGACCTCACTCTGACATATCGAATCATCTACGCGAAATCACACACCTCTCAAACACCTCTTCAAGTTTGTTCCGTTGTCCCCACACGCAGCCACCCTTTGACCCTTCAAATCCCACACTCACGATTGAATTGTCGTCGTCACTTCTTCGCTGTTCGTGTATGCTTCTTTTGGAATAGCTTGCTGACAGATATTGTTACCTCAGCGAACGAGCACATCTTTAAACAAAGGTTACGAAACCTTATGTTGAGAACTACTGCGTTGGCCCCTACATATTGATGTCTATATTTTTTTAATGCACGGAACTACCGTCATCCAAAGATTCTTTTCCCTCAGTCTGTGTTGCCATTGAGGATTATTTTTGATCCACCTATGAAAAACACGGATATGATCATACGAGTAACGATTTTTTATACGTATATCCTATGGTACTGTAGAGCAATTTGCTTTTCCAACCATAAATCTTGAATCTTAAATCTTGATTGTCTCGTTTACCTAAATTTAGACAAACACGGCCCCTTTTCCCAGATCCAGTTATATATAAGGATATAGTAATCATGCAACCTTACCATAAACATATGATGATAAATAATAACATATGATTTTAACATAGTCTCGATAAACGTAATGAAACCACTTCGCAATTCCTGCATAATAACTGCTCAGCCAACCACTAAATCCATCATTGTTCACCATGTCCTCCTATAACTGTTTAGTCATATTTAACCTTAATATAATTCGGCGACTATCACCTAATGCCCACCCTTTAATAATCATTATATACCCCAGCCATTATTTTTTAATCAATATGTATCTCAACCCACTTATCAACCTTTCTTTTATGAAAATACAACTTTTTAAAAAATTGTGAACTGAAATTTAACTCAGTAGACTTGTGACAATCTGACTCAAAACTCATGATATCAATTTAATTCAATTCAATTCAATTTTAATGGTCTAAAAAGCATATAGCTTGACAAAAACCACAGAAAATTATGGAAATTTACAAATAACATATCTCAGTAAAAACGGGATTTGTTTGCTTACTGAACAGTTCGGGAATCAGGTAAAAATCCAAATGATAGAAACTGTTTTCACTCAGTGGAATGGCACATATATGTCCATGGGGTCGATATGATTTGATGTGTGAGTTCAAAGTTATTAGGTTGTGGAATACATAGTCTCAATGTTCGGATGGGTCGACAGGAATTTGTCTAAGCTGGATTTGAATATATCCAAGTTGGGTGCATGTGCAACATTCGAGGGTAGAGAGTTCCAAGTGAAACATACACGTACAGAATAAAAATATCTTCGACAGTTCAGTCGCGAGTCGGGAATTAGTACTGTGTACTCATGACTCCGGCTGGTTCTTGGTGGTTGTCGTGTGAATAGTGTATTAAGGGGATGGCTTGGGGTATGCAATATGTTAAACATTAGGATCCGATCATCTCTAAGACGACTGTAAGGAGAGTCGAAGAGGTTGAGGTTTGCAATACGATCTTCGTATTGTTTGTGCTTTAAGCCGCACACGAGCTTCGTAGTTCGATGATAGATTCGCTGCAAGAAATTGATGTCTTTCTTTAACCAGGGTGACCAAGCCTGAACCGCATACTCCATGGTGGGCCTCAAGTAGGTATTAATTATTCGATGAACAGTCGGCTTCGTGAAACTCCAAAACACGCGTTTCAACAGAAGCAGTACTTTTGACGTCTTTTCGTAGACAGCCTTAACATTGTGAGACGGTTTCAACGTGCTGCTCACCCACACACCCAAGTCCTTCTCCTTGTCAGTTATTTCAAGAGTATGGGAACCAAGGGTGTAAGAGAACTCGAATGGTTTTCCAACTGTCAATACCTTGCATTTTCTCACATTGAAAGGAAGTTCATTTCGAACCGACCATTCCTGTAAGACATTGAGGTCCAGCTGAAGTTGTCTGCAATCCTCAGTTGTGCTTACTTGTGTCCACAACTTGATATCATCCGCAAATAGCAAGATTTTGCACCGAACAAGTTTTGGTAAATCGTTTACATAGAGCAAGAAAAGAATTGGTCCAAGCACCGATCATTGCGGCACTCCACATTTTACTGTAATGGGCCGTGACAAAGCACAATCAATCCTCACTCGAATAACACGGTCACGAAGATAATCCTCCAACCAGGCTAGTAATGAGCCCTTGATGCCACATTGCTCTATTTTTGTAGTAACAAACTGTGGTTAACACGATCGAATGCTTTGGACATATCCAGATAACAAGCATGTATGGTGAAACCTTTGTCCACAGCTTGTGTCCAGTCATCGAGGGCAAGGAGAAGGTTTTAAAGGCAAGAGTGACTTTTTCTGAAGCCATGTTGTTCGATTGCGAGCAAGCAATTATCTTCCAGGTGATTTGTGATGCTGTTTGCAACGAGGCGCTCCATCACTTTAGAGATCACCGGTAGTAATGTTACTGGTCGATAATTGGATACTTCAGAACGGTTCCCTCCTTTGTAGATGGGGGTAATGATACCAGTCTTCCATTCACAGGGAAAGAAACCTTGGGTTATAGAGAGGTTAAATAAGTAGGTAAGCGGTGTACACAAAGAATAGGCACAGCTTCTGAGGATCAGCGGTGTAATTTCATCAGCTCCAGGAGACTTTTTCGTGTTGAGCTTTAACAATGTACGGAGGACACTGTCCGAGCTAAAAGTTAGTTGTTGTAAAACGTTTTCTGGCGAGATCACGGAGGTCAAAGGACTGGTTACGGTGTTCGGTGGACTGAAGACAGTGGAGAAGAATTGGGCTAGAACTTCGGCTGATTGCGATGCTGTCGTTGTTAATCCATCACATGTCTTTAGGGCGGCAACCCCTGGTTTTACTCTAGACCGGTTATTTATGATCTGATAGAGAATTTTTGGGTTTGATTCCATTTTGTCGAGTAAATGTTTTTGATAAATCAATTTGTCGTCAACAACAAGTTTGTTTACCTTATTTCTCAGCAAACGGGATGTTTCCCAACTTTCAGCAGTGCTATCAAGTCGGTGAGCCCGCCATGCAGCATTTCGCATATTCAACCATTTCCGTGTTCGGCTTCTCAGTTCAAACGTGTATCCCCTTTTCCGCACCTTCGGAACAAGATGAGAGTGCATTTCAACTGCAATTTTAATTTCGTTTGCCATCCATTGCCACTGACCTTGTACGCTGTCGGACTCGAGACCGGGGTCTGTGACATTCTTCAGAGTAGTATTAAGTTGTGAAAAGTCAATTTTCCTAATCAACTTGCTGGTGTCACTTGTTCTGATTGCCTGACAAATATAATCAAACATGATAACTAAGTGGTCACTGAGTCCCATAGGAGCTTCATAAGCGAGACTTTCAATCACGTACTCTTCGTTTGTCAGTATCAAGTCCAACATAGACGGCGTATCACTACCCCGAAATCGGGTATTGTCAAAAATATGGTTGTAAAGTGGAATGTCCTCCAGCAACTGTTGAAATAAAGCATTCAAGGAGTTTTCTGGATACACTGAATTTCCCTTATAGTTCGGCAAATTGAAATCTCCGATCAGAAGAAGTCTGCCGCCGTATCTGGTAGCCGCTAAGCGTATGTTTGCAATTAATGCTGAATTGTAGGCTTCATCGGCGAGGGCGAGCGGTAAATCACGCCCACTGTACATTTTTCTTTTTCTGCTGTTACATTCAGGGAACACCACAGTGTGTCTTGTAGTTGTAAGTCTTCATCAGTGATCTCTTGGCATGACAAACTCTGAACGGGATATAGAGCAACACCGCCTCCTCGAGCCAGGCGATCGCGACGAAGTAGAGACATACCCTCAATGACTACTTCGTTGTCTGTTAAAGTTGGATGGAACCATGTCTCAGTTACGGCAATCACGTCTGGTGAGTGTGTGGTAGTTAGTTCAGTCAATTCGTGTAATTTATTTGTCAAGCATTGGGCATTCGTATACAAAAATTTGGCAACTGATGTTGACAGCAAAGACGGTTCGTGAGACAGAAATATCGGAACGGCTCGGTCGGAATCAACAAGAAAGTAATTTACTTCGCCGACTCGGATAGAGTCGGCTGAATTCCGTTTTTTTTCACCAGGTTTGGATTTTTCATTCTGCACAGTATTTAGACAGTCGGGATCATCCGGGTTGTCATTAGTCTCGAGGCGTATAGGAATTATTTTAATATTTCGGGGCAATTTGTAATGAAATTGCTTCCAGTGTTTAAGAACGGTATCAGCCATACTGTCTGTCAGCAGTGTCAGTTTAAGGGGGCGCGGAGCGTTACCCTCGTATTTCGGGGATGTCGGGATCCGAAAAGTATCGATAACAGCAGTATTGTTCGTTTGGATAGTATCGCTAATAAATTTCCATTGTAGTATATCGTGTTTCGAGTTGCACTTCGCGTCTGAACTGGCAGCAGCTTCAGGAACGTTCAGGATTATAAGACTACGTCTGTCACGCTCGTTTACTTTCCCAGTGTTCCTGTTTAGTGCCGATTTTACCCGTTCTGACTAGGGTATGTCAACAAAGATACGTGGCGTGTTTTGTTCACCGTCTTGCAACAAGTATGCAGATAAAAGTACATCTTCTAGTTCTTTTTCACTCTGCAACACTACCTTGAGCAATCTTGGTTTATCATGGTGCGGCGCTTTGGGAGCACGAGTCAAGCGCGTCAGTGAAACCGGAGTGATTGTTTTTACACCCATCCTAGTGCACAGTTCCGACCATTTGGTCAAGTCATGCTGCTGTCTAGTCGAAAATAGTGTCTCAGATGCCTCTGGCACATTGGTACAAATAATGCTAAGCGAAACCTTTTTTGAGGCTGGTTTCTCAAACACAACACTTGAGAAGGACGGCTTTAATTTTGACTCGGTTGTATCGATCTCTTTGGTGTCTTGTAGCAATATTTCAGAATATTTAGTTGCACTAGTGGTGTTTAGAGGTGAGGTTGAATGTTCTGGAGCCTTCGTTGTTGGCTTGATCAGTAGCTCAATTGAGTTTCTCATTTGTGCAAACTGATTTTCCAGATGTGACAGTCTACTCTCCATTTCATTAGGCTCTTTACCAAACGTCAAGTTTTTACTGTTGTTGCGGACATCTTTCTTGGAATGTCGACAGCTAGCACAAACATAACAAACGGATGGGTATCTCTCATCGTTTACAAGTCTCACGCAATCCTCAGTCAAATTCTCATCACATGACACGTGTTGGTGAAACCCGCAGAATATGCATTTAACCGAAACAGAATCAACGCTTACCGGGTCTTGACACGTGATACAGAGGTCACACTGAATCGCCGTCGCATGGGTACTTCTCACGGTCACAGCTGAATCGATTTTTTTCTTTGTCGGGGCAGTGGATCTAGTGACACGTACGCACATGTTTGCGGGCTGAACAGGGCTTGCTGGCTGTTCCATAGTGGGTGTGTTGTCGATTGAATGGTTTGACAGAGCTCGATGGCGAGATTTCGGCATTGAACAATATCCGCGATAACTTGTGAACCACGGAAGATAGGAAACGAAATACGGTATCAAAACCTGTATCGCACTGTGATCTTTCTAACGATATCGAAATTCGTAGGATAGTTAGTGTTGGAAAAAACTTTGTTCGCGTGAACAAAATGGTATTTCCCGTAAAAGCAGCTAAGTTTGCCGTAATTGAACTTGCACAATCGAAAAGTATGAACTCCGATAGGTATTGTCGAGTGATACACGGAATACTTTAAATGGTATAAATCCGAGCAGAAGCGACGAAGTTATGACCAAAATTGTCAGAGCAACAAAAATTACGTCCGCACACCAGATAGACAAACTTGTAGCTACCAGATATTTAGAAAGATCCGCACTTTGAAACGAGGAGGCGGTAGCCTTATATACGTGCATTCAAGTTTCAAAGATATTCTGCTATTAGAAACTCCACAGCGCAGAGCGACAAAACTCGTCCTGGGACTATCAAATTATCCATACGAAACGCGACTTAAATTATTGAATTTGCATTCGGCTGAATACAGACGGAAACGAGGAGCACTTATATTCATTTGGACAGTGCTTAATCAAACAAATCATCGTTGCGGTCATTTGTTTCATCTTTCCCATGACACACATCTGCGAGGTCACCAATCGAAACTTTAACAACAGCATAGCAGGTTGAACTGCCGCAAATATGCATTTTCCGTTCGCAATGAGCAACTGTGGAACAGTTTACCTACTCATGTGGTACAATCTGGAACTGTTGAAGTTTTCAAAAAAATCACCAGATATCCACATGGAAAAGTATGTTTTTCATGTTTGACAATAATCTAACAATATTTTGATATTTTTTACCATCCGACCCGATGTACATTTTGTGGGGCTTGTAAAGCATAGCTTTTTACCTGCATATAATCTATGAATAAATCTATGAATAACATAACATCTCAAAATTTATCGGAGCTCGAAGATTCAATATGGATAGAACTACAAAAGCTTTATCTCTTTTTAGGTTGCGTCTACTACCCGCCAGATTCCACTTCATCTAATCTAAATACATCAACTTAAGCTTTTGTAGAAGCGTCTTTGCATCCTATACACCATAAACTTAAAGCCAGTGACTTCAATATGCGTAATTTGAACTGGCAGGAACGCAATAAAATTAGCGCTCATGCAGTTCCATGAAAACGGTATTCTTAATAGGTTACAAGCATTTTATTGATAGACCGACTAGAAAGGACAGCATTCTTGACTTGGTCTTCACCTTGAATATAGCACAGATTATGATGCAAATATGGCCTACTTTCTTTGATAATAATCATGATTTAATATCTTCTTATCTACAATGCGCATAAAACCTACTAAGGATGTCAATACAGTGTGCCTTTAGATAGAAATGAACCTACTTTCAACAGGTATAAGGATAGATGACTAGTCCTAATTCTTCCTTTCTAAAGATTTTCCATCTATATCTTCTACATACCATTTAAAATTATAGAGAGGCTTGACGGAGCTAGTAGTATTATAATGGGCGTAAAATAAACCAGGCTAGAGAAAATGGGAAACAAATCAAAAAATGGAATGCAATCGCAAAAGATAATAATGTTATTTTTGCTCGTTTACGTTCCTATGAACTAATGAATGACCACAAATTTATTCTCGAACACAAACTAACATCTTCATAAAATAGAGCACAGAACAATTGTAACAATTCGAAATCACTCAAAAAAGTATTAATATCACTATCAATAGACTTAATTAACAATGCAGATTATATTATTCAAGATCAAACTTCGAATTCTGCAGAAAAAAAGAATTATAGACCCTGATGCAATCTGCGAAGTATTCCTGTAATATTTTAATACTACATCGAATGATTCTATTTATGAAGATAACAGTTCAGTTCAGTTAAGTTCAGTTGCACAGGACAGTGAGTGTCTAACGAGCCAATCAAGCGTCCAGAATTTCTTTCGTTGGAAAGCTGCAGAGAAGCAACCACCACTGCCAAATCGTTTTTCTTATCGTGATTTGGATATCCTCAAGGAACGCGACGCCAAAGGATTATCCAGGTTGTGCTTAGGATGCACCTCGTTATGAATGATGCTGGAAAAATAAAAATGGCACTGATTAAGTCTTTGAGCAAACAACAGTAAGCCTCAAACCAGACGTAACAGTCATACCACTAATAATTTGCAGAATGAGTGGTGATGATTTTCAACTTCATCTACTGAACTTATTTAACACTCAAATACAATCTCGAGTCTTCCGTTTTGAATGGAAACACTCTGGTGTTACATCCAGACATGAATCTGGCTCGGAGCGCACAGTATCAAATTGTCGCCCAATTAACCACACAGCAATTTTTTCTAGATTACTTGAACACATATTTTAAAAAATCTTAAATATCTCATTTTTAAATTTCTTTTCTAGAGCTCAACGTGGATTCATAAAAAATATCTTGCATTACATGCCAGCTCGAGCACCTTGACTACATCAGCAATTCAATTAAAGGAGGGTTTGGCAGTGGTAGTCGTCTTCCTAGATATAACCAAAGCTTTCGATACTGTTCCTAATAAATTAATTATTATTGAAACTTTAATCATATGGCATTTGAGGTAATCTTCTTTCCTGTCTAACATCTTTTTTACTAAACGCACATACTATATAGCAATCAAACGTCATATAACCCGCAGCCTGCCAATTCCAAGTGGGGTAATTCAAAGTAGCGTATTACGCCGATGACAATTTCTTTTATATATAAATGACTTACATATTATCATTTCTCATAGTAAACTCTTCTTTTTTGCTGATGACATGAAGGTCGTTATAACTATTTCGGCTAATCAAGTACAAACTTACCTTGACAAATCATCATATACAGCATGATTTTAAGTATAACATGAGAAACAGTGTAAAATGTATTAAATTATTAAGGTTCCGTACTTGACTAAATATGCCAAAATGTGAACTCTCCTACCGAAATATATGAGACTTGGCTCCTCTTTACATGACTTCAAACCTCATCTAGCTTCATTCCTTACCATAAAAAAGCATCTGATCATCTCGACCTAGACGTTTTACCTGATGATTTATATGATAATGGCATACCTGAGTATTAATATTAAATTGAGTTTCGTAAGAACACTCAATCTTTTTCGATTATTTGCTTTCCAGCATAACATCTCTACCCCAACCTAAATAAAACTGGCCCACAGATGACCTCGGCATGTTTGAACCAATCCCCTTCGTTTACCGGACAAAAAAGCTGCTCAGGATAGACTGATCTTTTTTGAACTGCCAGAAAGAAAAGTGTTAAAAATTCTGCAACACATAAATGTCACGCTTTTTTGATCAGCATTATTATTTTATCAACATCCACGTGTTTAAATATGGCCTATGAACAATCACATCCCGCCTCGTTGGTTCACCTACGTGAATACGCGAAGAAAACTGTTTCCATTCTATACTGACTAATATTTGGAACAATCACACCTGAAAATGTTGCCTATCCAGCTTCTCCGCGATTTCCTGTAATTTTGATGATCACCATCCGTTTAACTACAGTATTCTTTAGAATATATATTTTTGTCCCGCTCCCACTATTCTATTCCGTACGATAAGAAATAACATATTGATTTTCTGTAAAAAGGATTAATTGCAGTTTACCTTTGTCATTTTAGCGAACGTAAAATTTCGCCTTATTTTTGACCTTGTAAATTTAGTCACGATTGTGTGTATTTTGGTTTAGATGTACAAATATTTTGGTAGATATTTAGCATGCTTATAATGCCTCGGATATCCAAGAATAAATAATTTATATTTACATTATAATACTAATGGTATGTTCATGATAAACCGAAGCATGAAGTTATGATTATGTTATCAATGTTTCAACAGCTTATTTTTCAGTTTGTCCATCTACGATATGTTCAAGTTGCAATGGATGTTCCCTAAATGGAATGCTTTCATCTTCCGTTGGGATTTTTTCAGATGGTCATGTTTTCATAGCCGTAAATTTTAGTACGCATATGTTATCACCATAATCTATTTAGTAACGGAATTCTTGCCTTTGCCACAGGCAACAGAGTTCAAACATAACAGAGTGCCGCCACTCTT
>JACCGJ010022376.1:0-56267 GCA_013407085.1 Atriophallophorus winterbourni
ATATGAACCCACAAGCAGTAAACTCCGCAATTTAATTTTGATAGCATTCTCAGTATTATTTATAGCTGTCATCGAATGGTACATGTAAAACAATTGCTTTTTTCACCATAAAATCTTGATTATTAATTCTGGAATGAACGTCGTGTGTAAGTCAATGAATCACGCACGTGAATCCTGTAGAAAAACGTTCACCTGATGATCTCATCTAACCTGATGACTTAATCTCCGAACGGCGACAAACCATTTAATCATTCGCATTCCGAGCGACTGGTATTCTCTCCCTACCATTTTGCTTTTAACAGTTCATTGTTTATTGTTTGATGTGCTTCGTGATACCAAGCAGCAGTATAGAAATGCCCGTCACGAAATATTGCTGTCCGAAACATTGCAGGTTGAAATTAAAATATTGTCCATTTTACAAAATACTTAGCAGTTATTCTTGTTTACCTGATATATTTTCACCAAGTTATTTGCTATTGGAAAATATAAATGAAAAATATACAAAATTGTGAACATGTGGCTGTCTGCTTTTTATCTTGGGATTGTTAAGCGCCACATTTAAAAGTTGTTCCTCATATTTTGATGAAAATGTGGCATCTGAACAATAACTATCTGTAAGTATGAATGAATGACTTCATTTGCATGCATTTCCATCCAACACGCACTTTCATCGCATGACCGATTCCATGCCATTTGCATTCATCAGGCGGGAACGGTATGACTAGAAATTACATGCCTTGAAACGGTGACGACATTGTTAACCAGCTATTAACTTGTAAGGCACTCTAGGATATATAAAATATTTTTCTAAACTGATTGTAATGTATTGCAGCAGAAAAACTTTCAGTGAACAGTTACTTTCAAGTGTGCTACTTTGTTTAACATTTTTCAGCGGTTTCAATGCTGACTAAATATAATTTTTCTGTATCTGTATTCTCATTAGGTATAGGAACAATTGTTTTTAAGTGAAAATGAATTGTGTTGAACGAAAAATAAGCACTAATATACAAACAATCACTAAATATTAACTTTTCTGTATCCACCTGATCATGAATAACTGCTAAAAACCGGCTGTAGTGTTTAAATGCGGGTATGTGAGTACTACAAATATATGAAAACTTGTCTTCGTTCGAACGTTCTATGAGTAGTATTTTGAGCGAAATTTCTCAGCCTATGCATTGAATTTCCATCTTTATTTACTACTTGGTTGGAATATATTCTATTGTTACGTGAAATGTCATAAAACATTTCTTATTTCGCCAATTTGCCTCAAGATATATCTGTCCACAAGAGAACGCTGTTGAACAGTTAGAGAATCGGTTCGCTCCTGGCTACTTTTGAGTTATTTTTGATAATATGTTGCGTGAGTTACGCGTTGTTCCTGAAGAATTACTCCAAAGCATAATAATCAAATTTATCTTTTCATTCTCATTTTGTATAGCATAAATTGTTTTTCAAGTAAAAATGACTTGTGTTCACCGTAAATAGGCAACAATACGTGTTGTTGTGGTTGAATTGCGGACAATACTCAGTTCAAAATATGTTAGTTACTTCACTCAAACGAATATTTCTATTATGTTCCGATACCATTGTGTGTCGTACAATGCCGCGCATCCAAATGCATGCACACAATGTACCGACCAGCATTTCTTTTATTGCACCTTTGAATTTCAGTTGAATATTTTGCATTATATTACTTATATTTTCCATATTTGAGTTAAACTTGTTTTATATTTGACTAAACCATGGGTTCTGCACATTATGAAATAGCAATCATGCATTTTGTTCAGTGTGCCAACAAAGAAATCTAACCCCTCAATTAATTTTAAATGCTTAAAGCTTGAGCTAATACAAAAGATGGTTATTGCAGAGAGGGCCATAACTTATGAACTTCACGTAGTCTGTGCTTCTGATCAACAAAATGGGATATAGCATTCACCTCACCTGATATAAGCAACACGATTTTGATCCGCAACCTATGTAGCACAAATTGTTATGAGTTTTATTCTTATCCTGGTTGATGCTTGATGGGTGCGGGAGATTGCACACCTTAGTTGCACGACATTTCCCTCTTTTCCGAAAACAACATTAGGAAGATTTACGTGGATGTGGTGATCTCAGTGGTCATCGTAGAAAGCATTTATAATATTTTAGCAAATTTGGTGTTATTGGGTTAAGACTAGCGCGATATGCCCATATAATTAAAACGTCTGCATCTTTAATTTTTGATGAATGCGCGTTTGAAAGTATCGACAATTCTAATAATTTGTTTGCTCAACTCAAATTTACATTAAGAAACTACACTCGGCATGATTGAATTTGAGTGATTGATTATTCATAGAATTAACATTGAGATGATATGTGATTTCCGATCCCGAGTAAGATATTAGACATGTCGACCTTTTGAATCTCGAATATTTTCGAAGCTTATAAATTCCGCAGTAGCGTCTTGTCGTTAAATATATCTGGACATCGTTGCTGTGATGGTGATTGGCTGGTGGTGAGTAAATGTTTATTTTTTATATGCGGCAACGTTCGTGGTAATTTTCGGTTGTAGTCTGTAGTCTATATCAAACTGCGGGATTTAGTTTGTAAACGTGTGTAAGCTCGGTTTAACTGTAATGCATTTTAACTTGAAGTTATGTTGATAATCATCCGACTAGAACCATTATGGGTTTTTATGCGGATAACTGAGTTGTGATCGGATTTCTATCGTTATTGATAGAGTGAAATTTGCAGCATCTTACTTCGTTGCTGTTGTATCTGTTGCCGTTGTTCTTGCAATATTTTTGTTGATGCTGCTACTGTTTTAAAAATCCCACAATCACGGACGCCAATTGTTATAAGTACCAAACAAGAGCCCCAAAGTCCAAAAAAGCTGTGTTTATTGATGAATCGAGAACAACTCTGGGTACAATCATGCGATTGACGATGCGCATATATCAGGACCGATGTGAAAATCAAAACAGTTCGATTAACTCATGATTACTGCCTAATGCGTGTGGAAGATTGCGCACGTTTGCTACTCCGCAGCAATAACACTTAGGAGGCTTCAAAAAGAAGAGGTAATAGTGATCTGTAAGGCTATCAACGCAATGCTACATTGATGCTCAACAATAATGATTTTAAAAATTTAGATGAGTTTCGCATTGCTGATGGTCCCAATTAAGTTAATGACAACTTTGAGTTACAACGATTATGAATAACCTCGAGAGGGTATGCAATGAACCAAACACATCGTGCCGTGCGGTCGCATTATTTTGAGCTCCTGATTATCAGGATATACTGTTCTTAAACTTACGCTCACGTGGATATATTATACGTTGTTGGATTCCTCTCGAAATCAGCTTTCTGGATATACCACTCTCGTAGCGGTATTCGATAATACGAGCAAATTGGGATTTATCGTGATTTTCCCATATTGGATCTACGCGTGCAACTCTGTTATTACTCTTCAAGTCCTCAAAGGGATTAACGTCATCGGAAAGATCTCATTCTTCGCCGTCGACTGGTCATACTTTCAACATCGTGCGATCAACTATCGAAGAGTATCACCGGATTAAATTCTGATTTTGCTCTTTTTCGTGAACACTGAATTTTTTGTCGCGCACACTATATTCATCATCGATCGCTCGACAGAGCCAATGCTTGTGCACAAACCACTGAACAGTGCTGCTCATAACCCTGACCGGATGACCCCAAAACGAAAACAAAGCGCACCGGGCTGCATGTGTGCGGTTTGCCGAAAGTCGGTAAGTCCTAAGGCAAAGTCTGTCACATGTTACCATTGTTTGTCGAAGGTTCATGCTAAATGCGACAAATCGCTGACCTCGGATTTAGTATCGATTATTAATGGAGATGATTGCCCTGGTGTTTGTTATGTTTGTCTGGTTTGCAAGTCCAAATCAACACCGTCAGCCTCGGCGACGAAAACCCCTGAATATGATATTGAACGCGTCTAAATGGAATGGAATCCAGTATAAAAAAATTAAATGAACTGATAATAAACGTTATAAAGACACCGTCGTTACCCGTCGTTACTGCCGAAGAGCCGGTAGATAATCCATCATACTCAACTTTACCACCAAACCAATCAATGGAAAAGGTTGAATTCTTGCAGCACAGCACCCAGCAGAGTGTTAAAAGCGTCTTAAAGCCGAAAACGTTCACATCGAAGGCCCCATTAGCGAAAGTTGCCTCGAAAGGAATTTCTCTTAGTGTTATCTGCACCAACGTGCCAGAGTCGACTGAGACTTTATTTTCGAATAGACATCAGGATGATTTGGCTGAATGGTTGAAACTGTGCACTCGCATGAATCTCAAAGCGATCCACCCGGTTTCGTTGATTCGCTTGAGTCGTCCTCCCAAAGCGCTACACCAAGATAAGCCGCGGTTGCTCAAGGTAGTAGTGCAAAATGAGAAGGACTTAGAAGATGTACTTCTGTCGACATACTTGCTACGAGACGACATGGAAAATACATATCGTGTATTTGTTGATGTGCCCTGGTCGGAACGGGCAAAATCGTCACTGAAAGGTAACCAAAAAATAGCAAACGATCGCAACAAGCGCACCCTTATTCTGTTAAATGTCCCAGAAGATGCCACCGGTTCAGATACAAAATGTAAATCCAACCACGACCTACAACAGTGGAGATTTATCAGTAATGCTATCCAAACCACCAATGTAACGGTTATCGATACGTTCCGAATCCCAAAGTCATCGAATTACGAAGGTAATGGTCCACGACCCCTTAAACTGACACTTTTGAGCACCACTATGGTGAACACCGTGCTTAACAACTGGAAACAGTATCGATACAAAGTTCCACGAGAGATCAAAATTGTCGGTAAACACCTGAAAACCTGCTCTATCGGGGAAGTTGCCGGACCCGTTGGTAATGAGCACAGTGATGCCGGGACTCCTGCTCCAAAAAACGGATGTCGACCGACTCTATCGGAGTCGGTGATGTAATATACCCATTAACACGAGGCCCAACATCTTTGACACGTACTCAACTTACATGCTCAAATACTCATCATCCAACACTTTTATCAAGATCTACCATCAAATGTTTATACACCAACGCACAATGCTTGATAAATAAGTTACCCGAACTAATCGAGCTTCGTCAAAAATATTCACCACTCATGATAGCCGTAACGGAAACTTGGTTCAATCAGCAATTAGTTGAGGAGGAAATTCTCATTCCAAACATGTTTCTTTTTCATCGTACTCTAATGGATCGTGGAGGAGGAGGTGTTGCTATTTACTATGATCAACACCTCACGTTCAGAGAAATCACGGATAATGATTTGATACCGGAAGATACACTTTGGTGTTCACTTGAATTAGCAACAGGTGAAAACTGTGTTGTTGGTGTGATTTACCGACCACCGTCAGCAGACGAAGCATACAATGCTAGTTTAATTGAGAAAACTCAGCTGGTTGTTTCCAGATATCAAAACAACGTCCCGATCATGGGTGAATTCAATCTCCCGAATTTACTAAAAAGCGAGATTCCACCGGTGAACTCTCTTGATCATCTATTCTACAAAATGTTCAACGAAATTCCTTTATTCAACCACATCTCAAGCAGCACTCGCTTCAGAGGCACAAACACACCGTCCATTCTCGATCTTGTTTTGACTAGCAAGGAAAATGTCATCGAGGATATCCGTTATGAAGCACCTCTTGGAAAGAGTGATCATGTAGTCATTGTTTTCGACTATATATCTGAAGCGATAAGAGCAAGTGATGCTCAGAAGTTGATAAGAAAAATCGATACGGTTGCATTATCAATGTATCTTCAAGAAGTCACCGACTGGGCACCGATTAGCACTGATGTCCAACAATGCTGGTCATCGATACTTCAGAAAATCAACCGAAAAATAGAACTCCACTCAAAATATGTTTCAAAACAACTGAAAAAAGGATTTAAATTCGTGATCCGGAGTCGAACACGGAAATGGATAAAGGTGAGAAACTGTGCGTGGAGAAGCCACATACTGCATTCAGCACCTGAATCTTGGGAATCTTACCGTTTGTTGAGAAACAAAGTTACTAAACTTGTCCAGGAGGATAAAGAAAAGTATCAAATGAATCTGATGGATAAAATTGAACGAAATCCGAAGCTCCTCTTGCAGATCGTGAACAGAAAGGCCAGGGTAAAGCCAGGTGTTTCTGCTTTACTTACAACAACGGGAACTACATCCACAGCTCTAGAAGCCGCTAACGAACTCGCTCAATTTTACTCTAGAGTGTTCTACCCTAACGAGCGCGTATCCTACGATTTACCTGCATTCAGGTCGCAGAATACAATACACGAAATCGTTGTGAAACCCGAGAGTGTCCTGGTAAAGCTACGCGGGTTAAATACAAAAAAATCCCCAGGTGCTGATGAAATAACACCATTCATCCTAAAGCAATGCGCCCATGCTCTATTCTCACCACTCTATGACCTTTTCAACCTGTCCTTGAGTTGTAGCACGGTTGCTAATGACTGGAAATGTGGACTAATCACTCCGATATACAAAGGAGGAAACCGATCTGATGTGTCTAACTACAGACCAGTCACGTTGTTGCCAGTGGTCTCTAAAGTTCTCGAACGACTTGTGGCCGACGAACTTATCAAACACTTGGAACAAAATAAACTTCTTTCCATCGCACAGTACTGATTCAAGACAAGAAACTCCTGTCTCACCAATCTTCTCATAACTCTTGATAATTGGACTCGAGCCGTGGACGATGGATGCCCTATCCATGCGTGTTACTTGGACATGTCTAAAGCTTTTGATCGTGTTAACCACAGCATACTGCTACAAAATTGGAGCAGCTCGGGGTATGCGGCAGATTACTGGCCTGGATAAAGGACTACTTGACTGGTAGAGTTATAAGGGTTAGAGTTGATGGGGCACTATCAAGCCCAGTAGAAGTTACAAGTGGCGTACCTCAAGGCTCAGTCTTGGGGCCAATAATCTTCCTCGTGTACGCGAATGATATACCTGAAATCGTACGCAGAAAAATCATTTTATTTGCGGATGACATCAAAGTCTGGACTAGCATACGCACCATAGAAGATTGCGAAATTCTGCAAAAAGATCTCGAAGCACTTCATAATTGGTCCTTGCGGAACTGCTTACCATTCAACATCAAAAAATGTAAAATGTTGAACGTCGGTAAATCATTCGAATTCTCATACTCTCTGGGATCTCAGCAACTTCCATGGGTTACTGAAGAGAAAGACCTGGGCGTGTGGATTAGTAGTAACCTGAAGTCTTCACGGCACTGTTCTGTTGTATACAAAAAGTCCTGCCAAATCTTAGCATTGCTCAGAAGGATCTTTGGTCGTTTCTCAAAGCAGATACTCCCACGTATAAATAACACCTATATCAGACCAACAATGGAGTATGCTGTTCAAGCATGGTTCCCATGGTTACAAAAGGACATGACCTTGCTGCAACGGGTATACCACCGCGCTACAAAACTGGTGACCGGTCTATACAACAGGCCATACGAGGAGCGGATTGCAACACTAAACCTCTTTGACTTTTCGTACCGTCGTCTCAGGTGTGACTTGATCCTGCTTTTCAATATTCTGCATACAGTGGATCACCCACTCGAACACCTGTTTCATCGGCAAGAAGCACGTGGTAGCAGATCGCATGGATACAAGTTAATTAATCCACACTCCAGATCAAATTGTCAAAGGTTTTTCTTTGCTGTCAGAGTCTGTTTTCTATGGAACTCCCTGCCCCCACATATCATTTGCGCAACAAGCCTGAACATGTTCAAGGCTGAACTTGACAAGTATATGTTGACCAAACCCACCCTTGCACCTGAATACACGTGCTGACTTTCCATGTGTATAAAACATTTGTGTTGTTTTTATGAATTCCCTATATTTTTAATCTGTGGTTACTGTAAAGTATTTACTTTTTGGACCATTAAAACTTTGAAACTTTGAATTACTTTGAATCGGTTATAGTAAGTTTTTGGTAACTTTTCGCTTCTGAACACAGAAGCTTCGTCAGACCAAGGGTTTCGGTACGAACAGTGTTCAGGTATAAATGGCATTCTCTTGACCAATCCTGAGTTCACTAAGCTACACAGGGGAGATCAAGATAATTGATCAAGATAATTGATCACAACTCCTAATTGCTGTGTTCATCCCTAATTGTTTAATAATTGTTCAGGTCAGCGTATGCCGACACACTGCTTACGTAATCATGTGCGTTTTAGGTGTGATGTTCGTTAATCCTAATCCGCTGCAAAACCGAACGCCAGATTGTTGAGATATCCGCCCCATCCACCTTGTTCACCGCATTCGCCCCAGCCTTTGTTATTTCAACAGCCTCGGCGTGCAGTCTTTCCCTATAAGATTTCACACCCCGTCTTATCACTTTCACGTTATCAAGATCTACGCTGTGTCCAGTGTCTAGCACGTGTTCAGCTAGGTCCGAATCCCGAATCAGTGATTGATATTCACTGGGATTGCGGGGTCGCTTTCCCACTCGTTTCCTGTGTTCGTTTAACCTAGTGCAGAGTTCTCTAGACGTTTGCCCAATGTACACACCCGCGCAACCCTTGCAGTTGATTTGGTAGATGCAGTTCGTCGCACAACCTAAAGGAGTATCTTTGAGATGCATCAATACGGAGCGGATCCCCATTGGATCCCCAACACACGAATTGGCTAAGCACCTTGCTCAGCTTTTGAAACCATTAGTTGGTAACACGAATTCTTTTATTAAGAACTCGTTTGATTTTGTTCGTCGCTTAAGTACCGTAACAATTGGGGAGGATGAGATGATGGTCAGTTTTGACGTAAGCTCCTTGTTCACGAATGTTGACTCTACAAGCGCTTTAGAATTAGTGAGGAAATCACTCAACTCCGATATGACCCTGAAGGATCGTACCAACTTGAGTGTACAACAAATCATCAACGGTGTAGCAATTTGTCTAAATATGAAACACTTCTTATTTAATGGACAGCTATACAAGCAAAACGATGGTTTAGCGATGGGCTCACCCATTTCTCCGGTGCTAGCGAATATGTACATGGAGCACTTCGAAGAGATAGCTTTGAGAAACGAAGCGCTAAAACCAAAAATATGGTGGCGCTATGTCGACGATACATTCGTCATCATAAAGCGAAACAGACTAGAAGCATTTCATAGTTATCTCAATAGTTTGAATCCAAAAATCCAGGTCACAAAGGAAGCCGAGTCTACGGAAGGGACACTTCCGTTCTTGGACTGTCTCGCGCAAAAAGACAACGGCAAGATAAGAACAACGGTATATCGTAAGCCTATCGACACGGATGCCATTTTGAGATTCACATTTGCGCACCCTAAAAGGGTATTTCAATCCATAGCAAAATCGCTATTCTTCAAGGTTGACCGCCTCTGCAGCAATGATGCAGATAAGAGCCGAGCTTATGAAGAAGTCAGTCGCCGACTTGCAAATCATGGTTACCCCAAGAGCTTAATTAAACGCCAATTGAACCGAGTTAAATATCCGCAACCGAAGACGGAAAAGGTTTGGCGGGCTACGGTATCTCTACCGTATGTCAAAAGCGCCTCCGAAGGAATAAGTCGACTCTTGAATAGCGCAGGTATTAGAGTAACATATAAGGCAGGTAGAACTCTCCGCTCCGTATTAATGCATCTCAAAGATAAGACTCCTTTAGGTTGTGCGACGAACTGCATCTACCAAATCAACTGCAAGGGTTGCGCGGGTGTGTACATTGGGCAAACGTCTAGAGAACTCTGCACGAGGTTAAACGAACACAGGAAACGAGTGGGAAAGCGACCCCGCAATCCCAGTGAATATCAATCGCTGATTCGGGATTCGGCCCTAGCTGAACACGTGCTAGACACTGGACACAGCGTAGATCTTGATAACGTGAAAGTGATAAGACGGGGTGTGAAATCTTATAGGGAAAGACTGCACGCCGAGGCTGTTGAAATAACAAAGGCTGGGGCGAATGCAGTGAACAAGGTGGATGGGGCGGATATCTCAACAATCTGGCGTTCGGTTTTGCAGCGGATTAGGATTAACGAACATCACACCTAATACGCACATGATTACGTAAGCAGTGTCGGCATACGCTGACCTGAACAATTAATAAACAATTAGGGATGAACACAGCAATTAGGAGTTGTGATCAATTATCTTGATCAATTATCTTGATCTCCCCTGTGTAGCTTAGTGAACTCAGGATTGGTCAAGAGAATGCCATTTATACCTGAACACTGTTCGTACGGACACCCTTGGTCTGACGAAGCTTCTGTGTTCAGAAGCGAAACGTTACCAAAAACTTACTATAACCGATTCATTGCAAACTCTATTTTCATGATTATGGACTCCCGATCGGTCTCGAATATATTCAAATACCTCGAGAGGGTAAATTCAATATAACTGCGCGCGAATGAGGATAAAGTTGCTCAAAGATTGTGGTTAAGACTGTACTGGAAATCTAATCGGAGTCCCAGTTTCTAAGGATAACCAAAGATAAATAAGGCTGGCTTTCACTTTTTGTCCGTCATAGATGGTGTTTGATTTCCAAAACACGAATGAGCTAAGTATATTTCTTATTTGTTCAAACCGCTAGTCGGCAACACGAATTACTACATCAGTAACTCTTTTGATTTCCATCATAAGCCTTAAGCTTGATGTGTTAATTGTACTCTTCCAGGTTATTGTCTGATTTACTAATGTGCACTTGACTATCGTTCTTGAATTACCAAGGAATGCATTCAACTGAAACATGACCTTGGCAGACGACGTTGAGCTATATTCGACAATAAGATTCATGTCGTTGAACCAAAAAGAATTTAGGAATATAAAATGTTGGCAGCTCATTTTTGCTTCTCAACTTTGATTAATAAGCTTAATATTTCTCAGATATTGAAACGGTTTTCTTAATGTTTCAGAAAAACTCTCATTTAACGTTTGACTGCGTCTAAGGACGTGGAAAATATAAAAATATAAAATAAAAATAATATAAAATATATTTCCAAACCGAATATAACATATTGCAACTGAAAAATTTCTAGTGAACAGTTACTTTAAGTGTGCTATTTTGTGTAAAATTTTTAAGCGGATTTAATGCTGACTACATATAACATTTCTGTATCTGTATTTTCATTTTTGATAGGAACCATTGTTTTTTTTTACATGAAAGTGAATTGTGTTAAAAGAAATTATGCACCAATATGTGTTGTTTGGTTGCATTGTGGACAATACTCAGTTTGGAATATGTTAGTTACTTCATTCAAATGAACATTTTTGTTATGTTCCGATAATGGTACCAGTAATGCACTTCAGATTTAGAGTCCAAATCCGTTCGCTCCCACTGATGCTCGGTTCTGCTGCTTTTAGTAGGTCGTTTCGAACGGCAAACTCAACTCCATGCAGTCGAGGAACATCGGAACCCCTTCCTTTCCAAAAAACGTGTAATGTCTTTCAGTTAGTATACCAGTGTCTGGTAATCGCGTCTCTTGCATGGAAGCCAAGACGACATTCAGCCTCTATAGCTCATTGTTGATTACAGCAGATTTTCTTACGCCTCTGATATTCGAGACGTCGTCATGAAATCCAAGAAGCATGGACGGGTTCAGTTTCAGAAAAAACATTTGTTTTCTAGTAGTTCGTTTCCATGGTGCGTGAAAAACAGATTGCATGACGGTTGATTCCTAATCCTAATGCACCCAATGACGAAAGCAGACCGTGGCGAGACGGCTCCATATTGAATGAGGGCTGCCCATCTTGAGGCGGGTGTAGCCGTCCAATGAGACCTGAAAGTCGCTTCCACAGTCGGAAAAAGCCTCAGGCGCTGAGCTCTACGTCAATCGAGTTATAGCTTTCAAGCGGCATCTGCTGCTTCCCGTGTTATTATCCGTAGAAGCGGAATGACGTGTCCTCTCCATTGGTGCGTTGAGATGTACGACAGGGCAGTTCAAAGTGGAGAACTAGCTGTTGCCCATGCAGCAAGTGCTTCGTTTCCATGGCACCACCGGAACCAAAGGAACAGCTGGGCTGATACGTTTGGACAGCGATGCCGTCGCAGGAGTTGTCAGGGCGAAGTTGATTAAAACTTCGAACTGCCTAATGGGACTTCGGATCCGGATTTTTCTTCGAGGTTGTCTCCTGAAGCATTTTCCATGATTGGATGTAGTCACAATGCAGTGGAGGTTTGATATCAAGGTTTTTCTTTCAATAGGTGGACCGCCTTCATTTACTTACAAGCTCCACCTGTCCGAAGCATGCTGGTTTTTAGGCGCCAGTCAGCTGCCTTCGCCCTTTATTCTGTCAGTAGAAGCAGTTCTGCCGGGTCACACAGGACCACGCGTGCAGGCCAGGAGCTGGATTTCGTTGTCATAGGCTATATGAGATGCGTGCTATTGGAGCATTTTTGGAATTGTGAGCTCAACCCAAAACCGTCCGTGCCTTGGCAACCCTGAAACCACACTTTCTCCTTACACTTTTGTATTTAACCTTCGGTTGTATGCTGTTAAATATGTTTTGTGACACCAAGCAGCAGTAAAATAAAATCCCGCCACGAAATATTGTTGTCCGAAACATTGCAGCTTGAAATTACAATATTGGCGAGATGTCAAAATACTCGGCACGTATTCTTGTTTACCAGATATATTTTCTCCGATAAATTTGCTATTCATAAATGTAAATGAATGATAAACAAAATTTTGAACGTATGGCTTACTCGTTATTACCTTATTATTTTTGAGCGCAATATTAAACATTTGTTCCTCATATTTTGATGAAAATATGGCATCTGGACAATAACTAACTGTGAATATGAATGAAAGTCTTCATTTTCATGCATTTCCATCCAACACGCACTGTTCCCTGAAAGTTTTTCTGCTGCAATACATTACAATCAGTTTAGAAAAATATTTTATATATCCTAGAGTGCCTTACAAGTTAATAGCTGGTTAAATATATCGTCACCGTTTCAAGGCATGTAATTTCTAGTCATACTGTTCCCGCCTGATGAATGCAAATGGCATGGAATCAGTCATGCGATGAAAGTGCGTGTTGGATGGAAATGCATGCAAATGAAGTCATTCATTCATACTTACTTTCAAGTGTGCTACTTTTGTTCCCAATTTTTCAGCGGTTTTAATGCTGACTACACATAATTGTTCTGTATCTCTATTCTCATTTTGCATAGGAACAATTGATTATATAACTTAAAAATAAATTGTTTTCAAAGAAAATGTGCACCAATATTTGTTGTTTTGGTTGCATTGGGGACAATACTTAGTTAAAAATATGTTATATAGTTCACTCAAATGAACATTTTTGTTATGTTCCGATATCATTGTGCGTTTAGTGATATAATCGATAGAGAGTGTGTCATACAATGTCGCGCTTCCGAACGCATGCACACAACGCACCGACCAGCATTTCTTATCGTGCACCTTAGAAATTTTAGGTGAATAGTTTTGCATCATATTACTTATATTTTTTTCAATATTCGATTCAAACTTGTTTTTTTATTTGACTAAAACTTGTGATTTTCACAATAACAAATAGCCCGAATGAATTTTAAATTAGTTGAGCTTGAGCTAATACAAAAGATGGTTATTGCAGAGAAGGCCATAACTTATAAACTTTGCGTAGTCTGTGCTTCTGATCAACAAAATGGGATATAGCATTCACCTCACCTGATTTAAACAAGGACATATTGATCCCTAACTTAGGTAGCACAAGGTATTAAGAATTTTATCCTCATAAACTTTCGTATATATTCCATTTCGTGTAAGTCTATATAAATGTTATTTCAGGTCTCATACACTCAAATCGGTAAACATTTTATAATTTCTACTGCAATTATCCAGCTGCACAACAGTATATCATCAGTAGTCGCTCTTCATCACTTATCATTGTATTTAAATAGAAACTATGGATACTATATACACCTTTATTCACGCAATTCTTGTTGTTACATTTGGCATCAGTGAACCAATCTTAATTACAATTTAAAAGCGATTTTTCTGTCACCAGTTCCGTTTAAATTTTGTCATGCTTATCACATCTCTACTTATAATATTATAAGTACGCGAACATTGGAAAATTTAATTACAGAAAAGGATTTGCTTTTCAGTATCCCACATCGAGCTCTAAATACATGATTAAGAAAATGGAAATTTATCTGACGGAAATTGAACATTGAACATAATCAACCTCACGAGTTATTAATTAAAATGTTTCAGTCTATATCGTTTTCGGCCTACGAAATGTGCGCTCACCCGATAGAACATGCAATAAACAGCCCAAATCCAACAATTTCAAACACGGTTCCCTTAAGTGAAATAAGTGTCACTGAGAAACGCGTCCTCCAAGGTTTATTCAATCTTAAAACCGGAAAGTCTCCTGGGGCCGACGGAATAACCACGAAAATATTGAAGCAATTTGCGAGGTTGCTATATAAACCACTGACTTATTTGTTCGAGCAAACACTGGCAAGCGGAGTGATTCCTACAGATTGGAAACGAGGAATAATTTCTCCAATTTACAAAGGTGGAAATCGCTTTGATGTTTCCAATTACCGACCCGTTACTCTGTTACCAGTGATTTCAAAAATACTTGAGCGACTCATTGTTGACGATCTAATGAAACACTTCGAGAATAATCAGTTGCTTTCGAGGAACCAGCATGGATTCAGACGAAATTATTCCTGTTTGTCTAATTTACTGGTAACGCTAGATGATTGGACAAAATCGGTAGATAAAGGACAACCAATACACGCGTGCTACTTGGATATTTCAAGAGCATTCGATCGTGTTGACCATTCCCTACTACTGCTGAAGCTTGAAAGGCTTGGTATCACTGGAAAGTTGCTGAATTGGCTAAATGACTACCTAACAAATCGCACTAACCAGGTACGTGTTGATGGTGCATTATCCAAACCAATGGCAGCAACTAGCGGAGTTCCCCAAGGCTCAGTCCTTGGTCCGATCCTCTTTCTGGTTTATGTCAATGAAATACCGGAAATTGTTCGATGTAACATTGCGTTATTTGCGGACGACATAAAGATTTGGCGCAGCATTCGTAGTCCAGAAGACTGTCTGCTTTTACAAAAGGATCTTGATACGCTTCACAGCTGGTCGTTGATGAACAAACTGCCGTTTAACTTCAAGAAATGCAGGATCATGAATGTTGGGAATCGAGTAGAGTTCACATATCACATAGGTTCGCATGTCCTTGAAAATTGCAGTGAAGAAAAAGATTTGGGTGTCTGGATATGCTCCAGTTTAAAAACATCACTTCAAACTAACAGTGCCTTAAAAAAAGCAACACGTGTTCTAAATCTACTCAAACGTGTATTTGGGAAATTTTCGCCCAAGATATTCCCAAGGATCATGAATACATACTTGAGACCAGTCATGGAATACGGTGTGCAGTCATGATCTCCGTGGCTCAAGAGGGATGTGGAACTTATGCAGCGAATCTATCACCGCTCAACGAAACTAGTTCTCAGCATCCGAAACAAACCATATAAAGAAAGGATAGCTCAACTGCATCTGTTCGATTTTCCCTATCGACGAATCAGAGGAGACCTTATCTTACTTTACAAAACATTCCATACCCCGAACCATCCCTTACAGGATTTATTCACGCGAAGGGATACGAGGAATTATCGGACCCATGAATATGTGCTGGTCGTACCCCATTCCCGCCTGAACTGTCGAAGGTATTTTTACTCTGTCCGTGTCTGTTTTACTTGGAACAGTTTACCTTCAACCGTTGCTCACGCCACTAGCTTGCATGACTTTAAAACGAAATTAGACGAATTTTTATTGCATTATTCGTTTCCAGAACACTTATATACTGTTTAATCTATGTTCTTATATTGTTGATACACTTAAATTTTAATTTTTACCATCCTATGGTTGTTGTTAAGCTTGTTGCTTTTAGACCATTAAAAACCTTGAATTACCTTGAATTACATGGCAAATAATTTCGTGACACGTTGTAAAAATCCATTTAAACAATTGCGAACGCCTCCGCTGGCTTTATTCTATGGCCCGTGTCTGTTAGATGCGATGAAATCGAATTATTTACATTTATTCAACAACATTTGCTAAGCCGAATTGAGTGCGGTTTTGTCGTCCGTTGTGGAAGATTTCGCGACGTCCAGTAATCAATTATTTTGTAGTCCTAAATTTGATGGGAGTATCATAAACTTTACATTGGCATTGTTAGCGCGGGTATTCTGTTGGGAGTTGAGCGCATGATCAACTATGACAAAGAATGAACCATAAACAACTAACACGTGAAATATGTTTTGGTTCATGTTGGATGTTGGTCAAATCCGGTTCTATATTCTTATGCATCGATTATAGAGCAAAATATGGAATAATTGAATATATATATATATATATATTATAATTATTTCACTTGCATCAAATTCATACTTGGATATGAATTTCTTCATTCCAATATCCATTGCTTTTGAATATTTCGCTAAAAATTTTGGAATAGTAGAAATCAAATACTTCAAGTAATTTGAATTTCTATATCAAAATATGGGAATTTTAAGGTTAATATATGAAACATTCGAATGCGTCGATTGATGTTTTAACACAGATTACAAAAAATCACAACAACGTTTGATGAATTGATAATATGAATATTTATTATTTGAATAAATTTATTTCAAAGCTAAATTTATTTTACAATTCAACGCAATATATTGACCAGTAAATATTTTTGAACTAATTTAGAATGAATTTCAAAGATTACCATGGCAGTTGGCGTAAAACTAGAATAACGGTGTAGATCGAAAATGTATCTAGAAATATTCAGTGACATGCATTCCTGGTTTGAAATATACATGTAATTTTTTATTTATTATCATGCATTATATATTCATTATTTCTCATTCTTCTTTGAACTATTGATTTAAAAATTTGTAGAATTTATAAAAAATTCTCAAATTTAAGCCTTTTCTTTATTATTTGATCTGCTATGCGTTCAGTAGAATGATTAATGAACGAAAATAGTAATTTTATTGATTTTTTATATTTCTTAAACTTAATAATTAGTTCACTTGAAACAAGTTCCTAATTGGATACGATATTCTTCATTCCAATTTTCACGGCTTTCGAATATTTCGGTATAAAATTCGGAAAAAAATAATTGAAAAATATATTCGAAATATAATTTATAAAATCAACGTTTGGTTGAATTTGATAAAAATGAGACGAATCCTGGTGTGTAACAAGAAATATTTTTACCGTATACCGATTACACAGGTACCGAAATTAATATCCCGTTATAGCACAGATTCCACTTCCAGGAGTGCTGACCGACAAGATATCACAGGAAAAGCTAGCTATATCCAATCTTTGATATTAAACATTCACTTAGCTTAACAGTGCTTCATTCACAGCATTAATAATGTGAAGATGAAATATGTTTTCATAATCCAAACGTTTGATTTCATATAATTATTCACCTCCGTCGACAGAATACCCACCAGACAGATCAAACAGTCACCTTGAGCACAGAAGGCATTGGAAACAATGAGACTCGGTTGAGTTGTAAAGGAATGCAGCAATCGTTCGACTTATGCATCGAAACACACCAAAATTTAATGGTCAATCATATGAAATAGTAAAGTAACGCCGATTGGATCATCTTGGTATTCGAATCAGTTATAGAATAATTCGAATAAACCACAATCCCGTTAATACAAACGAACATCTCAGTGAACATTTCCATAATACTTAAAAGAGCAAAAGTTGAAGATGCATATCATCTGCTAAATTGCAATTTTCCCGGAAAAAACTTTTGTCGGGAAAAACAGAAAGAGAAGTGAATTTATCATTACAAAGAGTGCTGCATCTGTGGATCAAATAGTCAATAAAGAATCGTATTTTTAAATAATTATTATCGGAAAGATACTCAAACGGACCAAAAACTGATAGGCAATAGTGAAAATACTGTAGGGCACAAATGCAACTGCATCAAGAATTTGAAAACCCCAAGAGAACTAGATTAATTTTACTTTATCTGAAGCATGTTTTGGAAATTGCAGCAGTCATCATTCACCAAGTCGAAGTAAAAATCTCTAACAAATCGCAGCCAACATTACACAGCACACACAGCAAGATCAATGATATATCGCTTGCAGAGTCTCATGAACTAAGTACGAGAAGTTATTTTTTCAGACGGGTCTCAAGTTGGAAGCACGGTTACAGGAACATCAATTGGCTGTCAGAAATTAAGACTAAAACTCCTTGATCTCGATTTATGTGAATCAATTTGGACACAACTTAGACTGGAAGAACTCCGAGATAATCGCAGACGGTTTTATCCGATTTTCAGATATTTATCATTGGAAAGGGTAATCGAACAACCAAAAGTTCTGATCGACTGCCATTCATGCTCCATCAATAAATCGATTCTGTTGAAATGTTACCGTGAACAATGGGACAAGCACAATAAATAGATGAACGCAGTGTATATGATCCCTATTTGGCACCGTGGCTGCGTATGGACGTTTGTTCGCGGGATATAATTAACCACCGAGCTTGTGTTCCTGTTTATCAATTACCAACCCCCCTTCCTTATTCTAAAAAAGACAAAAAAAGATCGAAAACGGCATGTGCAAAGAGACAGACAAAAAATCATCCTTTTTTTTCTTTCATCATGTACCTTCTTCATGGTATACTTGTTGGCACATCGTCTGTAGAGACTTGTGTGATAATATTAATAATAAATAATACCGAGCGACGAAGCTAGTTGATGGGATGCAGCCAATCCCATACCACGAGCAAATCGTCGTGGTGGGATTGACCGCTTTTACACAAAGGAGAGTAAGGAGAGACATGATCGTAACATATAAAATACTCCGGATGGAAAGTCACCCTAAGGCACTCCTAAGAATACACGGAATTATTCAAGTTGTTTCGTTATATTGTTCTCAAGACTATATTGTTGACATCATTTCTTATCATTACGCATTTATTTTCCGTGAAACTAATTACTACAAGATATTGTGAAGGCTTTTACGATCCCTGTTTTCAATTCGAAACTGGATGCTCATATACAAGAGCCTAGTCACCCCATATGAACCCACAAACAGTAAACTCTTCAATTTAATTTTAATGGCATTCTCAGTATTATTTATAGCTGTCATCGAATGGTACATATAAAACACCATAAAAAAACCATAAAATCTTGATTATTAATTCTGGAATAAACGTCGTATGTAAGCCAATGAATCACGCACGTGAATCTTGTAGAAAAACGTCCCCCATATGATCTCATCTAATCTCATGACTTATTCTCCGAACGGCGACAACCATTTGATCATTCGCATCCCGAGCGACAGGTATTCTCTTCTTACCATTTTGCTTTTAACAGTTCATTGTTTATTGTTTGATATGCTTCGTGATACCAAGCAGCAGTATAAAACTTCCTGACACGAAATATTGTTGTCCGAAACATTGCAGCTTGAAATTAAAATATTGTCGAGTTTACAAAATACTTGGCACGTATTCTTGTTTACCTGATATCTTTTCTCCGAGGTGTTCGCTATTCAAAACTGTAAATGAATAATAAACAAAATTGTGAACGTGTGGCTGCCTACGTTTTACCTCGAGATTTTTGAGCGCAAAATTGAAAATTTGTTCCTCATATTTTGCTGAAATTAGATATTCTGGAAAATATCTAACTGTGAATATGAATAAAAGGCTTCATTTGCATGCATTTCCCTCCAACCACACGTTCATATCATGACCGATTCCATTCCATTTGCATTTGTAAATCTGGAACAGTATGACTAGAAATTACATGCCTTGACACAGTGACGACATTGTTAACCAGTTATAAAATTCTAAGCCAATCTTTGATAGGATTAGAACGGTCAAAGTAAAAACGAGTTCAAGAGTGCTTACATTACTCGAATTTTAAGTAAATAACCATAATGAGCTTATCATGAACTGAAGTGCAATTAACATGAAAGCCATTTAAAATTTAGCAGGTGGTAAATTGGGTTGTTTGTTAAGTCCAGCTGAATTGTACGAAGATTGATCTCCATTTTAATGGTTACAAAATGGTTTAAAATATTTGTTGAATTTGTTGACATTAGTTTCATAGCTTACACCATTTACATCAGCAACCGATTATTTGTCATTGTTCAATCTTCATTCGATGCGACATGATTTGATAGGAGGTTTCTTTGGATAACACATTTTTTATGTATTTCTTCATTTTATACGAATTTGAGACAACTCAGGCTTATGCTTCATCTATAAATGACAGTTGATTGTGAACATATATTCAAAACGCACAAGTAAGATTGAATTGAGATGTATGGCTGAAAAAAAATTCCTAAAATGAGTCGTGCTAGCATATCAATATTCCTCAAACATCACCATAGAATCGTTCGAATATAAATAATACGAAGTCAGGAACTTTTATTAAATAAACATCAACAATGTAAAAAACCTTTTGCCCTGTTTTTGGCTTGGTTATAATGAAAACTGACGGGAACATATTTTACGCGAGTACTCCAGATAAGAGAACCAACAGCAAAGAAATCGCTGAAACTATTGCTCCAAATAGCCATTCACCAATCCTAGGTGAATTGATTGCAGCATCTGAATTCCCAGGTGTATAGAGGGTATGAATCGCACCAATCGTGAAGGCACCTAAATCAATGATTGAATAGAAGAATAAGGAGAAGAGGTTAATAGAAAATACTGAACATTTCAAATCCAGAATAATATAAATACAAGCACTAAATTCTTCACAAAGTATCCATTGCACAATTTTCCAGAAGTAAAGAGCGCATGATATGATATGGTTGAGATAAATTCGACCATACGTTTCCAACAAGCAGTTACGTTTGGCAAGTGTACCTTGATGCAAAATGGAACAAAAGCACTCCGATATGAGTACGTTCTCGAAGGCAGTTTTGATAGATTCCTCGAGAATGGTTGCTTTTCAAGGAGATGGCCATGCAAGTGGTGTGAATTATCATTGTGGATGACATCTATTAGTCTATTGCAAATTTTGTAATAAAATGTCTTTATAATCCTCTTGAACTTGGACCTTTCTCATTCTTGGTTTACATGAAAAGACGTCGCGAGTACTACTACTGCTAAAACGCGTGTTCGGGAGTTTCACTAAGCAAACCGTTCATCGAATAATTAATACGTACTTGAGGCCAACCATGGAGTATGCGGTTCAGGCTTGGTCACCCTGACTACAGAAGGACATCAGCCTCTTGCAGAGAATATATCATCGGACCACCAAGCTCGTACGCGGTTTGAAGCACAAACAATACGAAGATCGTATTGCGAGTCTCAATCTATTCGACTTTCGCTACCGCCGTCTCAGAGGTGATTTGATACTTATGTTCAATATACTGCATACCCCCAACCATCCCCTAAATCAACTATTCACGCGACTACCACGCAGAACCAGCCGGAGTCACGACTATACAGTAAATATTCCTGACTCGAGACTGAACTGTCGAAGGTACTTTTATTCTGTACGTGTATGCTTTACCTGGAACTGCCTACCTTGTAATGTTGCACATTCACCCAACTTGGATATATTCAAATCGAATTTGGACAATTTCATGTTGGCCAATCCAAACATTGAAACAGTATATTCTGCATCATAAAGCTTTGAACCAATGCATCCAAGTAAACTATACATATTTAACCTATCAAACCGGTTGAAAACAATTTCTGCTCTATGTATTTTCACGTGATTCCTGAACTAATCAGTAGGAAAACAAACCCCGTTTTACTACCTATGTTATTTGTAATTCGCATATTATTCTGTGGTTTTTGTAAAGCTATGTGCTTTTTGGACCATTAAATTGAATTGAATTGAATTGAATTAAATTTAACTTGATCCTGTTTGCCTGGCAAATATGTTAACATTCAACACTGCGAAATGTAAAATGCTGCGGCTTGGAAAATATCCGCAACACACGTATCAGCTTGGCACGCAAGATCTCATGTGGACCACACTAGAAAAATATATCGGTATCTGGTTGTCGTTTAAACTTAAACATGAACATCATTTTCGGGCTGTGTACAATAAAGCCTGCCTTATCTTGAGTATTCAAAAAAGGATATTCAGGAATTTCACGCCATAAACTTTATCCCGGTTAATTAATATGTAAGTCATGTTATGGAATATTCCATCCAGGCCTGGCCCATGGCTGAGGAAGTATATCGAAATACTAGACAGGATTTATCATCGTGCGAAAACGTTGGTCTTCCGGTACAGAAATTCGCCTTTCAAAGAGCGAATGTTAAATCTAAATCTACATAACTTTACCCAACGAGGGATACGGAGAGACATCCAGTTAGCCTTCAAAATCTTGCATATTGAAAGCCATGGCCTTAAACACTTGCTATAGCACAATGGCCTTAATCGAACACAAATGCTCTAAGCATTCCGCATTCTTGATTGTTTCACCTGGAACATTGCGTCTGAAGAAATCAAACGCTCGAAATCTGTTTCGGTTTTCGCTTCTAAACGGATGAGTATATGACGTACCATGAGATATGTGACTAACCCTATTAAATTTTGAGAGATTTTGTAATTTTACTCCACATACCTCTCATTCTATGGTTATTGTTGAGCTTAGTAATTTTCTACCATAAAACGTTCTGTGTTCTTTCTGAGTTCTGAGTTCTGAGACAATCGTTAACATCGGCAAAATCAAGCATAAAATCCTCCGATATAAAATATGACGGGGTGCACTGGACAAGAATCATTGCTGAAGGATCTTCTATTCTCTGTGAAATTGACGCTTAAACCGGAACGAAGGGAACATTTTCTTAGGACTAATCGATTTACCATTGCAATGATAATACAAATGGAAATAAATCGGCAAGGGTAGCTTTAAGATAAAGATTTTTCTTCGAAGCAGAACGTTATTCAGAATAAGTGTGATAGAGGAAGGAACGAAATCAAATAACACTCCATTAACCACCTCAAATTGGGATTATTATTATACAGACTATAAAATTAAACACGATTAAACGCGTATGATCAATGGGATTAGGCTTAAATACTATCTGAAGAATGAATTATCGTAAGCCATAATTAAAATTGAATTACTAATTATCGTTGCAGTGCTGAAAGCCAAATCAGGGCAAACACTTGGCTATTTACCTTGTGGAACAAATTTCACCTCGACTTCGTAATGTCCACTGCTTTTGTTTGAAACCGTTCCCTACCATACGCAAACCACGCCAACATGTACAATTAAATTAGTCCACAAGTTTGTTCTACAAGTACAGCTTAAATGTCAAAAGAACGAATCTATACAACAAAAATGTTTATTTTTGAACTAAAATATGGTCAAATATCTTCGTAATAATTTCACTAGAAATATGCTGCGATTGACAAGTTTATATTGATGTAAGAATGAGATTTTGATTCATATTTCCGCTCGCTACTCCCACACATAATAAAACATATAACTTAATGAATTCATCAATATATCAAGTTTTGTTAGCTTAGTCTTGTTTCAGCAAAATAGCATAGTTTTTATCAATACTTTCAACTCAACCTGATTCAATTAGGAAAGGCAAAATGAAGGTGTAGTACAACAAACAGTCTAGCTCTTCTTCTGATTTGGAAAACGCAACTTGTCATAAACGTAAAACCTGGAGTTGAAACATAAAGATGGTAAATACGAAATGCCATATATATATATATGACGGAAAATACATTAAAACTCACATAATACCAGGCTGATACACCCAATAATCGAACTGAATACTCTGGTGCCCATTGGATAACGCATTGTTCCTAACAGGAAGAATGTAGTTCCAACGAAGACAAGAAACGCCATGATTATACAAGCCAAAGTAATTTTCCTACTTGATTGAGTGTGCTCGGCTGAAAAAGAAAATTACAAAAAATACTTGAATGATCTTATTTGATCATTTTGATTGTTTACAAGCAATTGAATGGAGTAAAATTTGAACGCAGTAGGTTGTATGATATACATGTGCTGAACATTTGTTCTAAGGACGCGATCAAGAAGATTTAATATCTATACGCTTATCTTATCTTATTGTGTAACGAACACGATTCAATCTTATATATTATTGATAAGAACAAGAATAATTCAGATTGGGACAGCACGTTCAGGACCCGCATGCATTGAAACAGTATAGAAATGGTTAACTATGTTTGTACTTGTAAGTCGCTATTTAATAAGGTTGGTATGACCAAACTGTTCAATCATATTTACCGACACACATATTGATGGGGTTAGACCATTTGACAGTAAGATCATGAACCACATGCCTTGAAACTCTAAAGAAATGATGAACAAGATTGTAACTTTAATTCAGTGCTGAATAAAGTGGGCAGGCCCAAACTGTTTAATCACATGTGTCCACACCCATGTGGATGAGGTTCGTCGGTCACAGAATTTACTTCTGAAACGCATTATTTTACACCACATGCTTAAGGAAATTAAATTGCTACTTAAGACAGTATCATAAGAATTCTCCATTGAAGTATTGTATCCAAAAGATTCTTCAATACATCATCACGAACCTTTGAAGATTTAGTTGTTTTCACGGATGAGACAGTGTTTCAATGTTTCATCTGCTTAAAGCTCTTGATGAACGTTTTGTGTGGTTTAAATTTTGAATCACTGTTTTGAATCACTGTGTTAAACACAAAGATACAATCAACTATCAGCTTCTCCAGGTTTTTTCAATCAACCACTGTTTGCCTACTCCCCGTCTGCTAGAATACATTAGATATAGCTCGGAATAAATGAATGTGTTTTGACATACCTCAGATATTAATATAAATTATCATCATTACTCAGGACAAGAGGGAATTGATTTTGCAAACAATAATATTTCGTTGAAGGCATGTGTTTATCAGCATTAATTGTAAATGCCTCGAATCAATAGGACACAAAACATTATATTGGACATGGTATAAAATCATCTTTTGTTATTTTACCTAATGAGTAACAAAATATACACCAACAATATTCACATTGTAAATTATACTTTATTATTCCTTAATTTTAATATCCAATCGAAATTTACAACAATTTACATACCTTTTATTAATTTGATGTAATAAGACAAAGCTGCGGTCGAGCATACAAGGCCCATGATAGCGGTTACCGACAATAAAATGCTCACAGTTATTCTCATTTCAAATCAACTCAGATCCGACAACGATTTGTCTTGTAATAAACAAACAATAACCTACCGGCTCTTGTATTATTGCTTGCACAATGCAACAAAACTCGGATTAATCTAGTTGGAACAGATGCACACAAATCAATCGAAATAAATAAGCAAATGAACACGTAGGCTCCGTGTTCGGTGCAAATGCAGTAAGCATGCATTTCGCGATGTTTCGGCAGATTCGAAATTTTTACATACATTTTAATGCTAATGAGCATTTGCCAAACAGATTTGGAAACTAAACATGTTTCTTTTTCAACTGTTCCAGGTGCATGCGGATCCTGATCATACTGTTCCTACCTGATGAGTGCAAATAGCATGAAACCGGTCTTGGGTTGTATGTGTGTGTGATGAAAATGCATGGAAATGAGATTTGAAGGCTGGGGTTCTTATGGACTTTACCGAGCTTGTGTATTTGTTGTTGAATGTTGCGTCATCAACGTAGATGACATCATCAGTAATACTTCTTTCGAAGTAACTTAAAATTGGTATTAATTGATTTTTATAAGGTCAGGCTGTCCGTTAGCCATTACTTCCGGTGGTTAGTGGAATTCATATGTTACATTCTTGTCCATCGAGTTTTCATTGATTCATGGATTTTAGTGAATTTGAGATGCTGGTTAATTGATGTCGTTGTTGTAAGCCACGCTTCGATAAATTCTCGTGCTCGTCGGTTGTTTACTTTAAAGTCTTTCGGCAATGGCCTTACAACGGTGGAAGTACTTGTAATCGATGTTCAATTTGGATGCACTGTGCAAAGCATCATGCCAAATGCTGAGGAAGAGCAGATACACCTCTTGGCTGCTCAACGTATATCACGACGCCCACGTGCAACTGACACCACCGAGTATGTCCTATCACTGTGAGCGCTACGGGAAAGGTTGTCAATAATCGAATCGCACAGTTGGGTCATTGTATAAGCTTGGAAGCATGAAACCATTATGCGCTTCGGATGTACGTCCATGGTCGACATCGATCTGACAAGGCAAACAACAATAAATTATAAGAAATAAAACATTTGTTATAAATTTTCAAAGGAGTATATGTGCAATTATTTGCAATTTCAAATATACTGTTTGCGTGCGTGTACTCTTAGGGTGACTGACTTTAATCAAATCGCAGAGATGGTGATTTTCTATTCTACGTTGAGCAGCCAAGAGGTGTATCTGCTCTTCCTCAGCTTTGGCACGAGGCTTTGCACAGTGCATCCAAATTGAGCATCGATTACAAGTACTTCCACAATTGTAAGGCCATTGCCGAAAGACTTTAAAGTAAACAACCGACGAGCACGAGAATTTATCGAAGCGTGGCTTACAACAACGACATCAATTAACCAACATCTCAAATTCACTACAATCCATGAATCAATGAAAACTCGATGAACAAGAATGTAACATATGAATTCCACTAACCACCGGAAGTAATGGCTAACGGACAGCCTGACCTTATAAAAATCAATTAATACCAATTTTAAGTTACTTCGAAAGAAGTATTACTGATGATGTCATCTACGTTGATGACGCAACATTCAACAACTAATACACAAGCTCGGTAAAGACCATAAGAACCTTAGCCTTCAAATCTCATTTCCATGCATTTTCATCACTCACACACATACAACCCAAGACCGGTTTCATGCTATTTGCACTCATCAGGTAAGGACAGTATGATCAGGATCCGCATGCACCTGGAACAGTTGAGAAAGCAACATATTTAGTTTTCAAATCTGTTTGGAAAATGCACATTAGCATTAAAATGTATGCAAAATATTCGAATTTGCCGAAACATCGCAAAATGCATGCTTACTACATTTACACCGAACACACAGCGTACGTGTTTATTTGCTTATTCATTTCGATTGATTTGTGTGAATCTGTTCCACCTAGATTGATCCGAGTTTTGTTCCATTGTGCAAGCTATAATACCAGAGCCGATAGGTTATTGTTTGTTTATTAGAAGACAACTCGTTGTTGGATCTGAGTTGATTTGAAATGAGAATAACTGTGAGCATTTTATTGTCGGTAACCGCTATCATGGGCCTTGTATGCTCGACCGCAGCTTTGTCTTATTACATCAAATTAATAAAAGGTATGTAAATTGTTGTAAATTTCGATTGGATATTAAAATTAAAGAATAATGAAGTATAATTTACACTATAAATATGGATTGTGTATATTTTGTTACTCATTAGGTAACATAAAATATATAATTTAATATCATGTCCAATGTACTGTCCCGTGTCCGATTGTTTCGAGGCGTTTGCAATTAATGCCGAGAAACACATGACTTGAACGAAATATTGATGTTTGCAAGATCAATTTCCTTTTGTCTTGAGTGATGATGATAATTTATATTAATATCTGAGGTTTTTTTTAAAACACATTAAAGAAACTTGTGGACACAATACTTCAATGTATAATTCTTATGATACCGTCCTTAGTACCAATTTAATTTCCCAATGCATGTCCTGTATTTTGTTTATAGAATAATGCGTTTCATATGTAAAATCTGTGACATTTGAACCTCATCCATATGGTTCTCAACACATGTAATTAAACAGTTTGGTCATGCCAACCTTATTCAGCACTGACTTACAAATTACAGTCTTTTTTCATCATTTCTTCAGAGTTTCAAGACATGCGCTTTGTGATCTTACTCTCAATTGGTCTAACACCATCAATATGTGTGTCGGTAGATATGATTGAAAAGTTTGGTCATGTAAACCTTATTTAATAGCGGCTCACAAGTACAAACATAGCTTACCATTTCTATACTGTTTTAAAGCATGCTGAAGCTGACCGTGTTGTTCCCGTTTGATGTATTCTTGTACTTATCATTAATATTGGTTTGAATTAGGTTCGTTAAACAATAAGATCAATTTGCGAATAGGTTTCAAATCTTCTTGATCACAACAAAAGTTCAACACATATATGCCAAAAACCATTGCGTTCAAATTTTACTTCATTAAATAGCTTGTAAACAATAAAAATGATCAAATAAGATCATTCAAGTATATTTTGTAATTTTCTTTTTCAGCCGAGCACACTCAATCAAGTAGGAAAATTACTTTGACTTGCATAATCATGGCGTTTCTTGTTTTCGTTGGAACAACATTCTTCCTATTCGGAACAATTTGTTATCCAGTAGGCACCTGAATATTCAGTTCGATTATCGGGTGTATCAGCTTGGTATTATGTGAGTTTTACTTAATTTTCTGCCATAAAGATACTTATAAATGTTCGTGTTTCCCAATTTTTGTTTCAACTCCAGCCTTCAAATTTATGACACGATGCGTTTTCCAAATCACAGAAAGAACTAAAAGGTGTATTGCACCAAAACCTAATTTTTACCTTTCCTAATTGATCCAGATCAAGTTGAAAGTATTGATAAAACAATATTCTGTTTTACTGAAACGAGACTAAGGTTACAAAACTTGATATATTGATGAATACATTAAGTTATATTTGTCCAAACTCGGGCAAATGTGTTTAAGAATCGTTAAGGATAGCTTCTCATCTTCTCATTGATTATGATTTTTTCTCCAAATCAACTTGAAATAAAATATACTCCATGCGATTTCCCAGGTTTATTCGCCATATTTTCTTTCGGATCGATGCATAAGCTGCACATCGACGCAGGACTGAAAATACCGACCGCTGGCGAATGGATGTTTGGCGGCCTAACGGCTGGAATAACGTTACTACTTGTATCGCTGACGGCGGCGATGTCGTGATTCGCTGCATTTCATTGAAAACATTGCAGATAAATGAGAACGCTTGTTAACATTTTTGCTTAAATGTTGCACTATTCACTACACACGTCAGCAGTTATTTTTGTTACATTGCCTTATTTTTGTGCAGTTTGATAGATGCTTTAAGAGGTAAACGATTGTTTAATATTTCTTGATCAGTGGTTTGGATTATTTTCATAACATGACTTATATAATGCTCATTTTCATGTATTTCCAACATACCACGCGACCGATTTCGTGTTGTTTGCACTCATCAGGTAGGGACAGTAAGATCAGGATCCGCATGCGTTTGAAACAGTGGATGAATAATTAACAAGTCCCGTTTTAATTCGCGCGCCATGAACGTGTTCTTCAAATACGTTTATTAGAATCGGGTCTCTATTCGCCTTTTACACGTTTTTTTATACCTTCATGCTTAACTCAAAATTCAACTATTTCGCACCTTCGCGTTTTTAATTTATTCGTATCGAAACTGTCGTTCGCGAACATGATCTGAAAGCCGACGATTTAGTTATTGACTGGCTCACCTTTTATTAGTAGCGTCGCTGCACAAGTGTTTACATTTTAAATAGGCGATTTCGCAACAGAATGAAATACAACAAATGCGCTTGTATGCCACTTTTGGATAAGGCTGGTACGACCAACCAATTTAATCACATGTGTGCAAACACATGTTTAATGGGGTTAAACCCATAACCATGAATCAAAATATACATTTGTGTGTGACGGAAATGCATGCAAATGCATATTTCGTTTGATGGTTGTGGGTTTAACCCCATTAAACATGTGTTTGGACACATGTAATTGAACAGGTTGGTCGTACCAGCCTTATCCAAGAGTGGCATACAAGCGCTCCTTGTTTACCATTCCTCTACTGTTTCAAGCGCATGCAAATCCTGATCTTTCTGTCCCAACCTGATGAGTGCAAACAACACGAAACCGTTGTGGGGTTTGTGTGACGGTAAAACATGGTAATGAATAAAATGAAATACAGTTTGAGGATGCGCAGAATCAGCATCATATTGCAAAATGTTTGTGATCGATCAGAAAATTTCAATCAAGATCAATTCACACATCGTCAACACATGCTCCATAATCCCTGAATTGTTTTGGTCGTATGCAGGCGAGAACGACATCTGCTCGCGGGTTGGCCTGCTCGTGTAATCCGTGCACACAACGGGTGCCACTTAGGTTCATGTAAATGACGCTGCAGAACAAGAAGCCAATTTCGATTTTTTTATAATATTTGTATTAATAATAAGTACATTTTACTGTAAGAAACAATCTAAACTAACTTCTACTCCTATCAGGAAGAGGGAACCGCATACACGACTTAAAAAACTGCTGAAGACCGCATTTTAATAAAAAGAATGTTTTGGTTCATTGAATTTTGAGAGTTTCATCGCATTTACCACTCCGTTTCTAAACGTACAACGTGTTCACCTTATTCATACAACCATACAAGTAAAACTTGTTCAGCATTCCATCATAGTTCCATGGCAATCGGATCATGGTCGTACTGTGCTTTACTGATTAGTACAAAAAGCACACATCCGTTCATAGGTTGTGCGTGATGGAAATGCATGCAAACTCGCATTTTTGTTAATTACACGTGCCGCTCCCAGAAATTGATGAAATGCATATTGAATTCAAATATAGAAATAAATATATATAAACATATAATAAATAAAATGAAATAAATAATATACATTTATATATAAACGTGGTAAAATGTTTCCTTTTAATCTTCAATCTTAGCAAAATGATAATAGTGATACTCAATACAGATAACAAACGAAGGTGACACTTCTAATGCTCGCAGAATGTGATTAGACATTTCACGTATGAGTATTCCATTCTATTTTGAGGTTACAGTTGGCTGTCTTCCGCGAGATATCGGCTACAAGCGATCAGAAAAATCAGCTGGGCATCAAGGTAATTACACATCTGCTTAACAAATTCATTATCAATATTTGGTCTTTCCTTAACGTAGAACTTAAAACATTTTGGAACCCGCTGTTAAATGTGAGATGTTCTGTTATTTATACCAAAATCTTGGTTATTCCTCATCAATTACTGACTTGTCTGATTATGTAAAAATCTCATACCACTGTTATTACCGGGAGAAGATGAGCCCGATCGTGGTCCTCATCATTTTCACTCGCTTTTCTTCGGTTTGCCTATGCAAAAACCAATAAGCAAAGAAGCGGTAGCCATTAATTGAACGAAATCAAGCAGAAATCCCAATTAATCGCACACGTTACTGTTATTTACACACACACTCTCACAATCACAATAACAATTGGAGATCAACCTAGATGATAGAGAAACAAGAGTATTTCAAAGAAAAAACACCTAATAAAGTTGTGAGCTAAGCAGATAAAAGGAACGATTTATTAAAAGATTTAAATGCCTGTTTTCAGATTTAGATTGAAGTTTCAGCTACAAATATTGTACTTATTATATTTAAATGTGTAGGGAGGACGCAATAATTAGAGTAGCACTAACTGCAATGCAAAATAAATTATATGGAAATTAGTTCAAGGTATACATTCGACGCGCAATAAATTGTACTTTTTTCTGCCACATTCAAACATATGAACTTCAACGAAATTTTCCAGAGAACCGAAAAGAATCAACGTAGAAATTTTTGAGTCCATACTGGTTTAACGTGAGCGAATCATGCTACAAGCAAAACATAAGTAGCCAATTTTAAAACAATATTCGAGGTTCGCTCGCGTGTCTTCCCCATTGTGCTTACGTATACCTCTCAATCGTCAAATGTTCAGTAATCTGATGCTTAAATCAGTAAGTGTAATGAAACTCAAATTGTGCACTATTTAATCAAATTAAAATTGTTTTCAGTAAATATTCTTTGATATGACACGTTGAGATTATTTTTCAATATTTGAACATGAATTACGTTGCTTTATTGCTTATAATTTAGCAGAAATTCACCATCTTCATTTTTCAATACTGCGACTAATTACTCGGGAATAATGAACGCTTCATTGTTTTGGGTAATTCAATTGTACACCATACATTTTGAGCGGATTTTTTCATATTTAGCGCTCACGTTTCATCCAAGACAGATGAAGTAATTTGCCAACACCTTTCAGAAACATTCGTCTATTAAAGGTTTTCGATGCAGAACTAGAAATAGGGGTACAAGTTTTGCAAAGAACCGTTAATCTGTATTTTGAATGTTCACAATGTTTTATGAGGCAGTAAATTTAGTTAGAAGGTAGCAGTGAAATTGCAAGTGCAAATAATTGCGAATAAAGTTCTTTGAAATTTCATAAGAAATGTTTTATTTTGTTTTATTTTGTTGTTGTTGACCTTGTCATATTGATGTCGACCATGGACATACATCCGAAGCGCATGATGGTGTTCAGGCTTCGCAGCTTAGACCAAACTGACCACACTGTCTAATTAGGTGATTGACAATCTTTCCCGCAGCACTCACGGTGATAGGACATACTCGGTGGATCGGTGTCAGTTAGGCAGTCAGGCAGGTGTATCTGCTCTTCCCTAAGCTTGGACATGTTGCTTTACGCAGTGAATTCAAATTGAGCGGCAAAATGTAAATAAATTGTAGTAAATATCCATTAAATATTTAAATTTAAGAATAATGAAATATAATTTACACTATGAATATTGATGGTGTATATTTTGTTACTCATTAGGTAAAATAAAAAAGATAATATAATACCATGTCCTGTGTAGTGTCCTGTGTCCCATTGCTTCAAGGCATTTGCAATTAATGCGAGAAACACATGGCTTCAACGAAATATTAATGTTTCCAAAATCAATTCCCTCTTGTCTTGAGTAACGATGAGTATTTATATTAATATCTGAGGTATGTTAAAACACATTCATTTATTCCGAGCTCTATCTGATGTATTCTAGTAGACGGTTAGTAGGCAAACATTGGTTAATTGAAAAACTTGGAGAAAGAGATAGTTGATTTGAACTTTGTATTTAACACGAAGACCAATTTAGCTTGCAACATTGATTCAAAATTTAACCCATACCAACCTACATCAAGAGCTTTAGTCAAATGAAACATTGAACTACTTTCTTATCTTCAAAGGTTCGTGATGATGTATTGAAGAATCATGTGGATACAATGCTTTAATATAGAATTCTTACGAAACCGTCCTTAGTAAAAATTTAATTTCCTTATGCACGTGGTGTATTTTGTTTATAGTATAATGTGTTCCACATGTAGATTCTGTAACATTCGAACCTGGTCCACATTGGTGTGGACACAGGTGGTTAAACAGCTTATTCGTGCAAAACTTATTCAGCACTGACTTACAAATTACAATCATTTTTTATCATTTCTTCAGAGTTTCAAGACATGTGGTTCATGATCTTACTATCAATTGGTCTAACGCCATCAATATGTATGTCGGTAAATATGATTGAACAGTTTGGTCATGCCAACCTTATTCAATAGTGGCTTATAAATACAAACGTAGTTTACCATTTCTATACTGTTTCAGAGCATGCAGGTCCTGACTGTGCTGTTCCCGTTCGATGTATGCTTGTACTTATCAATAATATATAAGATTGAATCAGGATGGTTACGCAATAACATTAATTTGAGAATAAGTTTGAAAATTTCTCGATCGCGTCCTCACAAACATTGTTTAGCACATGTTGCGTTCAAATTTTACTTCAATCAATTGCTTGTAAACAATCCGAACGATCAAATAAGATATTTCAAATATTTTTGTAATTTTCTTTTACAGCCGAGCACACCCAATCAAGTAGTAAAATTACTTTGGCTTGTATAATCATGGCGTTTCTCGTCTTCGTTGGAACAACATTCATCCTATTCGGAAGAATGCGTTATCCAATAGGCACCACCGTATTCAGTTCCATCATTGGGTGTATCAGCTTGGTAATATGTGAGTTTTACTGTATTTTCCGCCAAATATATATACAGCTTTTCGTATTTACCACTTTCAATTTTTAAGTCCAGCATTTAAATTTATGTCAGAATGCTGTTTCCAAATCACAAGAAGAACAAAACGGTGTATTGTACTAAAAATTCATTTTAACTTTCATAAGTGATTCGAGTTAACAAGATATTTGAAAATATTTGAGACCAATCGGGTGTCCATAATCATGAAAAGAAAGTGTGCAATGAATCGGTTATAAGAACTTTTTTGGTAACGTTTCGCTCCTAAACACAGAAACGTCGTCAGACCAAGGGTGTCGGTACGAACAGTGTTCAGGTTTAAATGACATTTTGTTGACCAATCATGAGTTCTCTAAGATCCAGACAATTGATTACACCCCTTAACTGCTGTGTTAGTCCCTAAATTGTTTATTTTGTGTGCAGGTGTGAACATCTTCCGCTGCCCCACTGCTTACGTAATCATGTGCGTATTGTGTGATGTTCGTTAATCCTTATCCGCTGCAAAACCGAACGCCAGATTGTTGAGATATCCGCCCCATTTACCTTGTTCCCCGCATTCGCCCCAGCCTTTGTCATTTCAACAGCCTCGGCGTGAAGTCTTTCTCTATAAGATTTCACACCCCGTCTTATCACGTCCACTTTATCAACATCTATGCTGTGTCCAGTGTCTAGCACGTGTTCACCTAGGCTAGAATCCCGAATCAGTGATTGATATTCCCTGGAATTGCGGGGTTGCTTACCAACTCGGGTCCTGTGTTCGTTTACCATAGTGCGAAGTTCTTTAGACTTTTGCCCAATGTAAACACCCTTGCATTTGCAACCCTTGCATTTGATTTTGTAAATGCATTTAGTCGCACAACATAAAGGAGTCTTATCTTGTAGATGCATGAATACGGGCCGGAGTGTTCTACCTTTATGACGATGCTTTATGATGACGAATGCATCATTGACATAGCGCCACCATATCTTTGGTTTTAAAGATTCATTTCTCAAAGCAATCTTTTCGAAGTGCTTCATGTACATATTTGTTCCTAGTTATATCACACTTGGTCTGAATAACGTTCAGTGTCAAAGAAGAAACTTCATATAAAAGCTATCCTTACCGATTTCTTTCATTTTTTATTATTATTGCCATGGTACATCGATTAGTCTTAAAACAATTTTCCACTTCGTTTCGGTTTAATCGTCTGTTTCAGAGACATTAGAAGGTGTAAGGACTGTTCGGGTGTTTACATAGGGCAGACTTCCAGGGAAATTCACACTAGAATCGAAGAACACCGAAAGCGTGTCCGGAGACAGCCCCGGGATGCGAGGGAATATCAATCCCTTATTCGTGATTCCGCCTTGGCGGAGCACGTTTTAGATACGGGTCACAGCGTTGATCTAGACTAGGGGTGCGCAAACTTTCTATCCAACAGGCCACAACCCCTTTCTTTCCACAGAGACTACGGCCGCACATATTTCGTCCTGATTCTAAAAGTCTGCAAGTGTGGTAACACTCGATTTTACATTAAATTGTATTTCCTAACAATGAAATCACATGAATCCAGCGGTGAAGCAATAACTATACATTTACTTGTTTCCATGTAAAGTGACTGTAATGATTCTTTTATTCTCTTTAATATACTTTAATTCCACTGTCCATCTTAGCGTTAGCGTGGCTCTCATGTCGACGATAATGCTGTCTGGCGTTATCCACTTTTAGTGTTTTTAAAACCTGCTCACATATAAGGCATATCATGCAATGGTCGACAGTTTCAATCACGAAGTAATCAACTTCCCACTCGGCGTTGAATTTCCTATTCTCATCAGTCAAAGTGCGCCTTCTTTTCATGGGTAATATTATTAAACCATGTGTAAAAGTTAGGATTAGATCCGATCGAACCCGCCTGTGAGGAAGTGAATCCAAATCATGATGCACCAGTCGATCTTCAATGAGGATTTAAGGCTTTGACCTAGGTCAGTGGTCGCTATGCCTACAACATTGCTGTAACCACCCAGCAACCCAATACAGATGAACGCGGTCGAGGTTGCATCACACAGCGGTCAACATGAGCAAAAGTACGTTACTAACGGCCGCATATCATACCTCTCACGGCCGCATGCGGCCGTGCGGCCGCAGGTTGCGCACCCCTGATCTAGACAATGTGGCAATATTGAGAGGCGGTATTAAACCGTATAGCGAACGCCTACATGCGGAGGCGGTCGAAATTGCCAAGGCAGGTCGACTGGCGGTCAATAAGGTGGATGGGGCAGAAATCTCCACAATCTGGCGCTCAGCACTGATGCGAAAGTAAATAATTTTTATTCACCTTATACCTACTAGTTAATTAGATTTTTGTTTTTCTTCAAACAGCTTAACCTTAGCCCCGTTAGTTATGTACTTTTACGTATGTGGGCCGCTGTGTCAACTGACCTTGACCGTGTTCACTTGTATCAGATTGACGTGGATACACACTGTGTGGAAAATCGGCCACTGATCCTGGTCATTCCCACGAGACGTGACACACTGTAGGCGTACTATAGGCTGTTTAGCGGTAAGGTCAAATAAGTGGTGGTGGGTTGACTGCTACTTAATCATGTTCCCTGTCCTGACTATCACCCTTGGTCTGACGAAGCTTCTGTGTCAGAAGTGAAACGTTACCCAAAAACTACTCTAACCGATTGCACTCAAATTCCTTTGCATTATGAATACACGATCGGTCCCAAACATATTCCAATCGATTGCTGACTCCTACCAGCCCCGTGTTCGAAAATTGGCCAGTGAGTTGGTGAGAACAGCGGAATATGAAGCCAGATGGGTGAACCACCGCATCTTCAACCTTCGTTGCAAGCAGCGGGGCGTAATACCAAGGGATCTGGTGGTAAAACCTCCGGATAATTCCCGCAAATCGACAAAGGCTGCCGCGAGCGCATCCAAAGTGTTTTTAAAACAAAGGATCCACCGGGTCAACGAAACCCTATTAGCCGCTCGATCGAAAGCCTCTAGAATGATGTCGAAACTGCGCGTTGAATTATCCGAAGCGGATTTCTGCATAATTTGTGGAAAACACGCGGAGGTTTTAGCCACACAAACGGAGCGAATAGGAGAAAGACAAAACCGTAAGTTCAACAAGTTATTCGAGTTTTATAATAAAAGTTCCTCTGATAAATCTAATAAGTCATTATCTAGTAAACAGTATTCTAATGTTTTCAATTTATCTAATCGACAACTTTCGCAAGCTGAACAAAGATTGTTGGTGAAGGGCTTGAATTTCTGCATAAGTAAGAGCTTTATGAAAGCTGAGGATCTTATCCCCTGTATTGAGGGATCATTAAATGCACTCCCCAACGAACAGGCAGACGCGGTAAGAAATTGTATCGCAGGTGTCATTAAAAACCAGGAACAAGGCGATGCAAACCTTGATTCACACGAAAGACAAGCACTTCTTACGCTGAAACAAGATACAAATATAGCTATTACTAAGGCTGACAAAGGTAAAGTAACAGTAATTTTGAACAAAAGCGACTATTTAGACAAGGTTGGGGTACACTTATCCGAGGGCCCTCATGAACGAATAGATAATGGTAAAATGAAAAAGGTAATGAATAATAGCAAAACGGTCGTCTCTAGGTATTTGCGTGGCGTTAAGGAGAGTTTGGGAAAGGGATTGTGGTATAACCTGTATCCCAAGTCTACTCTAACTCCTAGGTTCTACGGCCTACCTAAAATACATAAAGAAGGCATTCCTGTAAGACCTATGGTCGACGGTATCGGATCACCTGCGCACGAGTTAGCTAGACATTTGGCTTATTTGTTGAAACCTTTAGTCGGCAATACAGCCTCGTTCATCAAGAATGCATATGACTTTGCAGCACGCTTAAAGTCGGTAACAATAGATGACCATGAAATAATGGTTAGCTTTGACGTGAGCGCTTTGTTCACCAACGTCGATAAAACAAGTGCGTTACAACTAGCTAGACGGGCTTTGGAAACTGATGCCAGTTTGTCAGATCGCACAAACTTGAGCGTCCAACAAATTATCAATGGTGTATCGATCTGCCTAAGCATGAACCACTTCGTATTTAATGAGCAATTATATAGACAAAAAGAAGGGTTGGCAATGGGTTCACCCATATCTCCAGTACTTGCGAACATGTATATGGAGCATTTCGAGAACAAAGCCCTTAATAATGAAGGGCTCGAGCCAAAATTATGGTGGCGCTATGTTGATGACACATTTGTTATCATCAAGCGAGATCAGTTAGGGGCCTTCTTTAATTATTTAAATGAAATAGACCCATGTATTACTGTCACAAAGGAAGTGGAATCCTGCACAGGCACTCTTCCATTTTTAGACTGTTTAGCACAAAAAGTAGACGGGAAAATAAAAACTTCTGTCCATTTTTAGACTGTTTAGCACAAAAAGTAGACGGGAAAATAAAAACTTCGGAAACCTATCGATACAGATGCTGTACTACGATACACTTCCGCTCATCCAAGACAGGTCTTCAGTTCCATAGCTTGTTCCCTTTTTCACAAAATAGAACACTTGTGCAGTGACGAAAGGGAGCGAAAACAGGCGCACCGTGAAGCTAGCCAAAGGCTCATAGACCACGGTTACCCAAAAAGTTTTGTAAAACGCCAATTGATGAAGGTAAAATACCCATCCGAAAAATCGGAGAAAAATTGGCGAGATACAGTCTGTATACGTTATGTAAAATGCACTTCTGAAGCGATACGTAGAATCTTGAACCAGGCGGCCATACGCGTAACTTATAAGAAAGGGAAAACTATCCGTTCGGTTCTGATGCACCTCAAGGATAAGACGCCTTTATCTAGCGTTACGAACAGCATCTACAGAATCAACTGTAAGGACTGTTCGGGTGTTTAAATAGGGCAGACTTCCAGGGAAATTCACACTAGAATCGAAGAACACCGAAAGCGTGTCCGGAGACAGCCCCGGGATGCGAGGGAATATCAATCCCTTATTTGTGATTCCGCAATGGCGGAGCACGTTTTAGATACCGGTCACAGCGTTGATCTAGACAATGTGGCAATATTGAGAGGCGGTATTAAACCGTATAGCGAACGCCTACATGCGGAGGCGGTCGAAATTGCCAAGGCAGGTCGACTGGCGGTCAATAAGGTGGATGGGGCAGAAATCTCCACAATCTGGCGCTCAGCACTGATGCGAAAGTAAATAATTTTTATTCACCTTATACCTACTAGTTAATTAGATTTTTGTTTTTCTTCAAACAGCTTAACCTTAGCCCCGTTAGTTATGTACTTTTACGTAAGTGGGCCGCTGTGTCAACTGACCTTGACCGTGTTCACTTGTATCAAATTGACGTGGATACACACTGTGTGGAAAATCAAATTGAGTGACAAAATGTAAATAAATTGTAGTAAATATCCATTAAATATTTAAATTTAAGAATAATGAAATATAATTTACACTGAATATTGATGGTGTATGTTTTATTACTCATTCGGTAAAATAAAAAAGATAATATAATACCATGTCCTGTGTAGTGTCCTGTGTCCCATTGCTTCGAGGCATTTGCAATTAATGCGAGAAACACATGTCTTCAACGAAATATTAATGTTTCCAAAATCAATTCCCTCTTGTCTTGAGTAACGATGAGTATTTATATTAATATCTGAGGTATGTTAAAACACATTCATTTATTCCGAGCTCTATCTGATGTATTCTAGTAGACGGTTAGTAGGCAAACATTGGTTAATTGAAAAACTTGGAGAAAGAGATAGTTGATTTGAACTTTGTATTTAACACGAAGACCAATTTAGCTTGCAACATTGATTCAAAATTTAACCCATACCAACCTACATCAAGAGCTTTAGGCAAATGAAACATTGAACTACTTTCTTATCTTCAAAGGTTCGTGATGATGTATTGAAGAATCATGTGGATACAATGCTTTAATATAGAATTCTTACGAAACCGTCCTTAGTAAAAATTTAATTTCCTTATGCACGTGGTGTATTTTGTTTATAGTATAATGTGTTCCACATGTAGATTCTGTAACATTCGAACCTGGTCCACATTGGTGTGGACACAGGTGGTTAAACAGCTTATTCGTGCAAAACTTATTCAGCACTGACTTACAAATTACAATCATTTTTTATCATTTCTTCAGAGTTTCAAGACATGTGGTTCATGATCTTACTATCAATTGGTCTAACGCCATCAATATGTATGTCGGTAAATATGATTGAACAGTTTGGTCATGCCAACCTTATTCAATAGTGGCTTATAAATACAAACGTAGTTTACCATTTCTATACTGTTTCAGAGCATGCAGGTCCTGACTGTGCTGTTCCCGTTTGATGTATGCTCGTACTTATCAATAATATATAAGATTGAATCAGGATGGTTACGCAATAACATTAATTTACGAATAAGTTTGAAAATTTCTTGATCGCGTCCTCACAAACATTATTTAGCACATGTATGCCATACACCTATTGCGTTCAAATTTTACTTCAATCAATTGCTTGTAAACAATCCGAACGATCAAATAAGATATTTCAAATATTTTTGTAATTTTCTTTTACAGCCGAGCACACCCAATCAAGTAGTAAAATTACTTTGGCTTGTATAATCATGGCGTTTCTCGTCTTCGTTGGAACAACATTCATCCTATTCGGAAGAATGCGTTATCCAATAGGCACCACCGTATTCAGTTCCATCATTGGGTGTATCAGCTTGGTAATATGTGAGTTTTACTGTATTTTCCGCCAAATATATATACAGCTTTTCGTATTTACCACTTTCAATTTTTAAGTCCAGCATTTAAATTTATGTCAGAATGCTGTTTCCAAATCACAAGAAGAACAAAACGGTGTATTGTACTAAAAATTCATTTTAACTTTCATAAGTGATTCGAGTTAACAAGATATTTGAAAATATTTGAGACCAATCGGGTGTCCATAATCATGAAAAGAAAGTGTGCAATGAATCGGTTATAAGAACTTTTTTGGTAACGTTTCGCTCCTAAACACAGAAACGTCGTCAGACCAAGGGTGTCGGTACGAACAGTGTTCAGGTTTAAATGACATTTTGTTGACCAATCATGAGTTCTCTAAGATCCAGACAATTGATTACACCCCTTAACTGCTGTGTTAGTCCCTAAATTGTTTATTTTGTGTGCAGGTGTGAACATCTTCCGCTGCCCCACTGCTTACGTAATCATGTGCGTATTAAGTGTGATGTTCGTTAATCCTTATCCGCTGCAAAACCGAACGCCAGATTGTTGAGATATCCGCCCCATCCACCTTGTTCCCCGCATTCGCCCCAGCATTTGTTATTTTAACTGCCTCAGCGTGAAGTCTTTTCCTATGAGACTTCACACCCTGTCTTATCAATTTCACGTTATGACGATCTACGCTGTGTCCAGTGTCTAGCACGTGTTCACCTAGGGTAGAATCCCGAATCAGTGATTGATATTCACTGGAATTGGGAGGGTTGCTTACCAACTCGGGTCTTGTGTTCGTTTACCATAGTGCGAAGTTCTATAGACTTTTGCCCAATGTAAACACCCTTGCATTTGCAACCCTTGCATTTGATTTTGTAAATGCATTTAGTCGCACAACATAAAGGAGTCTTATCTCGTAGATGCATGAACACGGGGCGGAGTGTTCTACCTTTATGATGACGCTTTATGATGACGAATGCATCATTGACATAGCGCCACCATGTCTTTGGTTTTAAAGATTCATTTCTCAAAGCAATCTTTTCGAAGTGCTTCATGTACATATTTGTTCCTAGTTATATCACACTTGGTCTGCATAACGTTCAGTGTCAAAGAATAAACTTTATATAAAAGCTATCCTTACCGATTTCTTTCATTTTTTTATCATTATTGCCATGGTACATCGATTAGTCCTAAAACAATTTTCCACTCTGTTTCGGTTTAATCGTTTGTTTCACAGACATTAGAAGATCCTCCAGCAATGATTCTGGTCGATTGCACCCCGTCACGTTTTATATTGGATGATTTTAGGCTTGATTTTGCCGATGTTAACGATGGTCAAGAGTAATATAAAGAAATCTTCAAAAAAATATTTTGATTGACCATTAGATATTATCCGCAATGATAATTCACACCACCTGCATGGCTATCTCCTTGAAAATCGAGCATTCTCAATGAATCTATCAAAACTGCCTTCGAGAACGTACTCATATCGTAGTGCTTTTGTTCCATTTTGCATCAAGATTCACACGCCAAACGTAACTGCTTGTTGAAAATGTATGGTAGAATTTATCCCAAACATATCATACCATGCGCACTTTGATTTTGGTAAAATTGTGCAATGTGTAATTTGTAAAGAATTTATTGTTAATATTTAAAATTTTTCTGAAGCTGAAATTTTGAGAATGTTCTATTAACGTGTCGTACTTCTTCTTCTATTCAATCATTTATCCGGGTGCCTTCACGATTGATGCGATTTATACCATTTATAAATCTGCGAAGTCAGATTCATCAATCAATTTACCTAGGGTTGGTGAATGGCTATTTGGAGCAATCGTTTCAGCGATTTCTTTGCTGTTGGTCCTCTTATCTGGAGTACTCTCGTGAAATTTGTTTCCGACAGTTTTCTTCATCACCAAGCAAAAACAGGTCATATTTCTCACAATTGTTGATGCTTGGCTAATAAATGTTTTTGAATTCGTATTATTTATAATCGAGCACTTCTGTGATGATGTTTAAGGAACATTTATATTCTGTCTCGACTCATTTTAGGAAACATTTTTCAGCCATATATCCCAATTCTAACTTTCTTGTGTGTTTCGAATATATGCTCATAATCAACTGTGATTTGTAGACGAAGCAGAAGCCTGAGTTGTCTCAAATTCGTATAGAAAGAAGAAATACATGCATAATATGTTATTCAAAGGAACCTCCTGGCAAATAATTTCCTGTCGAATAGAGATTGAGCAATGATGGATAAACAGTTGCTGATGTAAAGGGTGTAAGCTATTAAGCTAATGTCAAAAAATTTAACGAAAATTTTAAACCATTTTGTAACCATTAAAATGGAGCTCAATCTCCGTACATTTACCTGGACTTAACAAACGACCCAATTTACCATCTGCTAAAATTTAAATGGCTTTCATGTTAATAGCGCTTCAGTTCATGATAAGCTCATTATGATTATTTATTAAAAATTCGAGTAATATAAACAAGGAGCGCATTCTTCCACTGTTTCAAGCGCATGAGGATCCTGATCTTACTGTCCGTACCTGATGAGTGCAAACAGCACGAAACCGGTCGTGGGGTGTGAATGACGGAAAAGCATGTAAATGAATATTTTGTTTCGAGTAATATAAGTTATTTATTGTCTGGAAGATCTAATTTCGAATATATTTTCACAATCAACTGTCATTTGTAGACGAAGCAGAAGCCTGAGTTGTCTCAAATTCGTATAGCATGAAAATTTATATACAAAATATATTATTCGAAGGAACCGCTTTGTAAATTATTTCGTAACGAATAGAAATTGAACGATGACGGATTCAAAGTGATTCAAAGTGATTCAAAGTTGTAATGGTCTAAAAAGCATTTAGCTTAACAATAACCATAGGATGGAGTTATGAGGTATATACAATAAAAAAGAAGAACAGGAAAACTCATGTACCAGTTGCTGATGTAACTAGTGTAAGGTAAACAAACTGATGTCAAAAAAATTAAAATAATATTTTAAACCAATTTAAACCATTTAAAAAGAACTTAAACATTTACGTTGACATAACATATGAATCAATTTACCATCTGCCAACTTTTAGACGGCTTTCATGTTAATAGCGTATCAGTTCATGATAAGCTTATTTACCGAAAATTCGAGAAACGTAAACACTCTCAAAAGCATTTTTACTTCGACCATTCTAATCCTATCCAAGAGTAGCTTACAAATCCAAACCAGGTTGACAATTTCGTCACTGTTTTGGGGCCAGTTATTTCTAGTTATTCTGTTCGACCCTGATGAATCCAAACGGAATGGAATCGTTCATGGGTTGAATGTGCAAGTGAGATCAAATTGCATGCAACTGAGGACTTTTATTCACTTTTACAAGTGCTTAGTTATTGGCTGGGTGCCATAATTTCAGCGTAATATGATGAACAAATTTTCAACTATGCGCCTAATAATCCCGAGGTAAAACTAGATGCAGCCACACGTTCACAATGTTGTTTATTATTCATTCACATTTTCGAATATGAAATACCATTGAGAAAATATATCAGGTAAACAAGAATAACTGCTAAGTGTTTTGTAAAATGGACAATATTTTAATTTCAACCTGCAATGTTTCGGACAACAATATTTCGTGACGGTCATTTCTATACTGCTTTTTGAAATCACAAAGCTTATCAAACAGCATACAACGGAAGGTTAAAACAAAAGTGTAAGAAGAGTGTGTGCAGGAGAAAATACCTGGAGAGGGGATGTGAATGTTTAGATGGTAGTTGCCGTTCCGGAAATTAGGTTATCAGGTTAGATGAGATCATCAGATGAACGTATTTACAAACGATTCACAAGCGTAGATCATTGGCTTACATACGACGTTCATTCAAGAATTAAGAATCAAGATTTCATGGTGCAAACAGCAATTGGTTTACATGTACCATTTGATGGCAGCTATAAATAATACTGAAAATGCAATCAAAATTAAATTGAGGAGTTTACTGTTTTGTGGTTCATATGGGGTGACTATGCTCTTGTATATAATCATCTAGTATCAAATTAAAAAAACGGATCGAGAAAGCGTTTACAATATCCTGTAGCAGTGAATTTCACAGGAAACAAATACGCAATGATAAGAAATGATGTCTACAATATAGTTTTGCCTGCGATATAACGCGACAACTTGAATAATTCCGTGTATTCTTAGTATTGACTTTGGGAGACTTTCCATCCGGAGTATTTTATATGTTACGATCATGTCTCTCCTTACTCTCCTTTGTGTAAAAGCGATCAATCCCGTCATGACCATTTGCTCTTGGTATGGCATGTGCTGCATCCCATTAACAAGCTTCATCGCTCGGTGGTAAATTCTATCCCGCAAACCAAAGTCTATACGCAGCCACGGTGCAAAAATGGGATCATACATTTATTGCGCTCGTCCATTGTTCACCGTTAACTTTCAACAGAATCGATTTATTGATGAACAATGCGTGACATTCTATCAGACGTATTGGTTGTTCGATGTTACTTTCCAATGATAAGTCTCCAGAAATTTAATTAAAACCTTTTGCGATTACCTCAGAGTTGTTCCAGTTGGAGCGATGTCCGAATTGGTTCACATATATTGAGATCCTAGGTTTCAGTCGTACTTTCTGACAGCCAATTGATGTTCGTGTAACCGTGCGTCCAACTTGAGACCCGTCTGAACAATAATTTCTCGCAATTAAGGTATGGAACTCTGTAAGCGATATATCATTGATCATACTGTGTGCGCTGTGTAATGTTAGCTGCAAATTGTGAGAGATGTTAACTTTCACTTGGTGAATAACTCCTGCTGCAATTTCCTGAACATGCTTGAGATAAAGTAGATTTAATCTAGTTCTCTTGGGCTTTCGAATATCATTCGTGTTCGGTTGACTTTTTGACGAATTATAAAACTCATTGGGTAAACAATTTTTCGAAACACCTTGGAAATTCTTCATGTTGCAGTGTGTTTACTCACGCACTAAAATTCTTTATGCAGTTGCGTATGTGCCTTACCGTATGTTCATTATTGCCAATCCGTTATTGGTCCGTGTGTGTATTTTTCAATAATAATAATTATTACGGTCTGCGGTTCTTCATTGATTATGTGATCCATCAGTGCACCACTCATTGAGATGATGAATACACTTCTGTTTCCGTTTATCTCGACAAACGTTTTATCCGGAAAAACTGCAATTTAGCAGATGGTGTGCATCTTCAACTTTTGTTCTTTTAAGTATCACGAAAATATTCACTGAGATTTTCGCTTGTAATAACGGGATTGTGTTTTATTAGAGTTATTCTTTAACGGCTTCTGAAACCAAGATGATCTAATCGGCGTTACTTTTGAATTTCATATGATAAACCATTACATTTTAGATGTGTTTCGAGGCACAATTCGAACGATTGCTGCATACGTTTACGACTCGACCGAGTCTCTCTTTTTCCCATGACTATTTTGCTGGAAAGTATTCTGACGATGGAGGCTAATAATTATGTGAAATCGAACGTGCGGATTATATATACATATTTCATCTTCACCTAATTAATTCGCTGAATAAAACACTATGTTAAGTGAAAGTTCAATATCAATGAATGAATATAGGTTGCTTTCAATGCGATAACGTGTATGTCGGCGGTCTTGGAAGTGCAATCTGGGCCATAACGGGATATTTACTTCGATCCCCTGTGTCTGGCCATAACTCCTTCGTATAATTGACACTTAATCTTTTGATTAGATGTAACGGTTATACGGTGAAATTATTTCTTGTTACACACCATGATTCGTCTCATTTTTATCAAATTCAATCAAAGTTGATTTTATAAATTATATTTCGAATACATTATTCAATTATGTTTTCCGAAATTTATACAAAAGTATTCGAAAGCTATGAATATTGGAATGAAGAATTTAGTATCCAAGTAGGAACTTGTTTTAAGTGAACTGATTATTAAGTTTACGAAATACACAGAAGCAATAAAAAATTTCGATGTTCGTTCGATTTCTAGTATTCAAAATTTTGCTCCATATTTGATGCATAAGAAAATGGAACCGGATTTGATCACCATCCAGCATTAAACTAACCCAATGTCATGTGTTAGTTGTTTATGGTTCAGACATTATCATAGTTGATAATGCACCTAATGACAAAGAGAATACCCGCGACAACAATGCCGATGTAAAATCTATCATTCTCACCTCAAATTAAGGACTACAAAATAATTGATTCCTTCACTAGCAAGCTTAAACAAATAGTTCTAATTACAGTCATATCTGGAATAGTTAGAATTCAGGGCATTTTCTGTGTAGTTATGAATTGTTTTGGTGAAGCTTGATACGATGACTGGACGTCGAGAAATGTTTCACAAAGGACGACTAAACAGCACTCAGTTCATCTTAGTAAATGTTGATCAATGAAAGTGAAATGTTCGATTCTATCTCATCTAATTAATACGGGCCATCAAGTTAAGACTGCGAAGGTGTTCGCAATTGTTTAAATGGTTTTCACAACGTGTCACGAAATTATTTGAAAAGAAACGTTTAGTCTCTGATCGCCTTTTGCTTTGGCCGAAAACAATATTGACTGAAAAGCAGGACGGAAGTACACGACCGGTTTCGTGGTAATTGCCGCTCATCAGGTATGCGTATCCTTGACGTGATATCTGAACGCCGATCTGACTTTGTGCTAAACACATTTGTTTATGAATTTGAGGAAAAATCTTCATTTGCAAATTGAAATTTAGTTTTTATGTGGGTACTCATTTAAGTAGCACAGTGGGTGCAATGCAGCACAAATAACTGTTTGGAATATTTTTGCAACATTCCAATAACAATTTTTAGTTTTAAAGCCATATTTTATTAATAATTCGTATATGACTTTCGAAAAGCAGGACGGATCACACGACCGGTTTCGTCTTGCTCCGCAGCAACAAACACTTATCAGGCTTTTAACATATTGCTTTGATTTGTAATAAAAATTTAGCTTCTTGTCAATGCGGATGACCTTTGAAATTTATTTCATCAAATAATAAATATTCATATTATAAGTTCAACAACTCTTATTGTTATTTTCTGAAATTTTATGTTAAATCTTCGATTGACACATACGGACCTCCGAGTAAAGACTGCGGGTGCGTTCGCAATTGTTCAAATGGTTTTTCACAACGGGTCACGGAATTATTTGTCCAGAAACGTTTAGTCTCTGATCGCCCATTGCTTTGGCCGAAAACGATATAGATTGGAACATTTTAAGTAATAACTCGTGAGGTTGATTATGTTTAATGTTCGATCTCCGTCAGATAAATTTCCATTTTCTCACTCATGTATTTTAGAGCTTGATGTGAGATACTGAAAAGCAAATCCTTTACCGTAATTAATTTTTCAATGTTCGCGTACTAATAATATTATAAGTAGAGATGTGATGGGAATGAAAAAAACTTAAACGGAACTGGTGACAGAATTCATTGGGCTTTTAAATAGTATTTAAGATTGGTTCACTGATGCCAAATGTAACAAAAGAAATTGCGTGAATAAATGCGTATATAGTATCCCGAATTTGTACTTACATGCAATGATAAGTGATGGAGAGCGACAATGGACGAGATGCTGCTATGCAGCTAGATCATTGCAGTAGAAATGACACAATGTTTTACCAACAAGAGTGTATTAGACCTGAAATAGCATTTATATAGACTTAACCAAAGTTGAATCTATACTAAAGTTCATTTATTACCGAATAAAATTCAAAACAATTTGTGCTAAGGATCAACATTTCGTTGCTTAAATCAGGTGAGGTGAATGCTAAATCCATTTTGCTGATCAGAAGCACAGACTACGTGAAGTGCATAAGTTATTGCCCTCTCGGAAGTAGTCATCCTTTATATGAGCTCATTCATTACGCATTAAACATCCATAGATGGTTTTGAATTCCTCACATGCATCAAGGAAATAATGCACAATCGCTATTTCATAATTGACAAATCTCACGTTTTAGTCAAATAACAAAACAAGTATTACTCAAATATTGATTAAAATATAAGTAATGTGATGCAAAACTGTTCACCTAAAACTCTAAGGTGCACGCTAAGAAATGCTGTGTGCATGCGTTTGGAAGTGCGGCATTGTATGACGGGGTGATGCACCCTCTATCGATTATTTCACTAGACGCACAATGATATCGGAACATAACAAAAATGTTCATTTGAGTGACTTAAATAACATATTTTGAACTGAGAATTGTCCCCAATGCAACCAAAACAACACATATTGGTGCATATTTTCGTTGTACACAAGTCGTTTTAACTTGAAAAACAATTTGTTCTATACAAAATGAGTATTCAGATGCAGAAAAGTGAGCATTAAAACCGCTGAAAAATTTTAAACTTAATAGTACACTTGAAAGTTACTGTACAATATTGTGCATACAACGAAACAAGGATACATTATTTTCGATATACGTCGCAGAATTTCTTCGTAATAAATTGAACCATCACTGGATTTTACTAAGTTACAATCTATTACAATCACTTTATCGTTAAGACTGTAAGAAAAATTGCTCGAAAGTAAAGGAAATATGTATTAATATAATAGGTATCCTGAATTTCTGTATTTACTTCAACAGCACTTGTGAAAATATAAGCTTCGTTGTAAAGTAATAAAGAGTTCATGTCTGGCAAACTAAAAATGATCAAATCACGAAACCCGAAGCGATTGTTAGTGTTAATTTTCTGTTTGTTTCAATTCAAAATCATATTCTTGATGATGCGAACGAAAGAGATTATTTTGGTGCACATTTTTGATATGATTGGATCATATATATTTTCCTCGTCTTTAGAAGCAGCCAAACGTTAAATGAGAGTTTTTCTGAAACATTCAGGAAGCTGTCTTGATATCTGAAAAATAATTGAGCATACTCATCAAAGTTGCGAAGCAAAAATGAGCAGCCAGCATTTTGTATTCCTAACTTTAATTTGGATTGACGATATGAATTCTATCGTCGGAGATAGCTGGTATCTGGTCAAGGTCGTCTATCAAGGTTGTCTCAGTTGAATCCTTTCCTTGTTAATTCTAGAACGAAAGTCAGTATCAAAATATTCATTTGCATGCTCTTTCTTCACACACACCCTTGATGAATGCAAACAACACGAAACCGGTCGTGGGGTGTGTGACGGAAAAGCATGCAAATGAATATTTTCGTTCATGGTTATGGGTTTAACCCCATTAAACATGTGTTTGGACACATGCTTTAACCAGGTTGGTCGTACCAGCCTTATCCAACAGTGGCGTACATGCGCTCCTTGATAGTCAGTATCGTTTTTGCTTTAGTTTTTTTCTTTAGTAACATGTTCTCACAACCAAACTGTATTCATATATAGCATATATCTACATTCCTATGCAATCATGTATTGCTTCTTTGTTGTTTAACTAAGAACGTTACACTGATTGCCAGTGATTCCAAACTGGTTAGTGGTCCATCCCTCAGTGCAACAATCTAATTTCATACTTGTGGTTACCTTCCGTCTGGGCATTCTTTAGGAAATATTACCATGCAGTGAGCTCAGCATCCCTTTAAACTCATTTTGATTTTCATTTCTCATATTGGTCTAAACCTAGGCAATATGACAACTTTAACCTACGGATGTGTAATCGTGCGGCGCCTGCTGAAAAAGACGCTTTTTATCACAACCTCACAACAGTCCTCAAAAACGTGCCACAAAATACTGTGTAGTGGTATCGGGTGATTTCAATGCCAGAGTTGGTGCAGATTACGAGTCTTGGTGAACCTGACTGGGAAGTTTCGGTGTAGGTAAAACCAATGAAAATGGACAACGCCATTTCAGAAATGTGCACATAGTTCTGTCTTTGTGTCAATAACACTTTCAAACAAAACCACAGCATAAAGTATCTTGGAAACATCCTCGCTCTAAGCATTGGCAACAATGGAGTACGCTGTTCAAGCATGGTCCCCATGGTTGCAGAAGGACATGACCTTGCTGCAACGCGTATACCACCGCGCTACAAAACTGGTTACCGGGCTATATAACAGGCCATACGAGAAGAGGATTGCAACTCTAAACCTGTTTGACTTTTCGTCCCGTCGTCCCGGGGGTGAATTGATCCTGCTGTTCAACATTCTGCATATAATGGATCACCCACTTGAACACCTGTTTCATCGGCAAGAAGCACGTGGTAGCAGATCGCATGGCCACAAGTTAATTATTAAACACTCCGGATCAAATTGTCGAAGGTGTTTCTTTGCTGTCCGAGTTTGTTTTATGTGGAACTCTCTGCCTATACATATCATTTGCGCATCAAGCCTGAACTTGAAACATATATGTTTTCCTAATCCAACCTCGCACCTGAATACACGTGCTGACATTCCATCATGATCAAAAATCTGTGTTGATTTTATGCATTCCCTATATTTTTAATCTGTGGTTACTGTGAAGTATTTGCTTTTTGGACCATATAAACTTTGAATTACTTTGAATTAATTTGAATCAGCTTTATCTTATTCTTGTTAGACGCACTAATATAAGAAGCGCTCTCCCCAGGAGATCATATCATAGCGCAGACTGTGACACGGATCATTCACTGGTCTGTGCAAAACTGAAGCATTCCCACACGAGATTCCACCGCACCAAATTGTCTGCCAAGCCTAGGATAGACGTCACTCGCATGTGCGAACCTAATCTAGCAGCTCGGTTTGGAAAAGCCTTCACAGCCGAGTTCAAAATGACAACACTACTGGAATCGGCGTCAGAAAACTGGGAATCGATAAAAAGTTGCTTATGCCGAGTCGTACTTTTCACTTTCGGTCCGAAGAAAGCTCGAACGAGCGACTTGTTCGAAACAAAATCTTCTGAGATGACTGCTGTGTTGGATGAGAAACACTCAGCATTCTTGATGTTCAAAGATGAAAACTTATGACGTCTTAGAGCAGCTAGAAACAAGGTCCAACAGACTGCAAGACGATGTGCAAATGAGTATTAGACTGAAATTAGCCTCAATATTCAAAAAGCTTCGGATAATGAAACTTTTCACGGTATGCATGATGAGATCAAGGTACCCGTTGGTCCAAACAAACTTGAAACGGCTCCCATTAAGTCTGTATCTGGTAACAGGATTGTCGACAAAACTCAGCAGATGGAAATATATGTAGAGCACTTCTTCTATGTCTACATTAAGGACAGTATGGTTTCACTGCACGTACATAAAATGTCGAGCGATTGCCGACCATTGAATATCTACCTACTCCCGTTACTCTTGATGAGCTCAAAAGGGCAATTGAACGCTTTGCGAATAGGAAGGCACCTAGTGATGACGTATATTCAACCTGAGCTCATCAAATGATGTAGAGCAGCATTATTACAACCGCATCACCATTTGCTTCTTCAATGCTGGCAGGAGGGGTGTCCCACAAGAGATGCGAGACACAAAGTTCATCAAACTGTTTGAGAATAATGCTGACTGAGGCGATCGAATCAATTACAGAGGAATCTCCTATCTGTATGTTGTAAGCGAAGTCTCTCAGATCCGGCTACAATTTTAGCTGATAGAATTTACTCCGAAACACAATGTGGCTTTCGCAACGGAAAATGAACCGTTGACATGATCTTCTTCCTGAGACAACTTCAAGAAATGTGTCGGGAACAACGTATGCCATTATACGCGGTTTGTATTGATTTATCGAAAGCATTCAACTACGTCAGCAGGATGGCTCTTTTAAAATTGCTTGATCTGATAGGGTGCTTCCAAAGACTGCTCAAACTCGTTATTTCTTTCGACACAGGCATGAAGGCTCGTTTTAACGGTATTAGTTCAGAAGCTTTTGAAATTTGCCGAGGCGTCAAGCAAGGGTATGTTCTTGCTCCCACGATGTTAGGCATTTTCGTTGCTCTGCTTCTGAAGCACGCTTTCAGGACAAGGACAGAAGGTGTTTTTTCTACGCACGCGAAGTAATGGCAAGCTTTTCAACCTGAACCGGTTGAGAACACGAACCAAGGAACGGGATGTAAAAATACGTGACCTGCTGATTGCTGACGATGCAGACGTTTTTCTCACACCGTTGGCATGCAAAGACTCAGGGCTAACAATCAGCATGAGTACAACCAAATTCCTTTTACAAGGGACTGTATCGCCCTTAATAATTACTGATGAAAACTGTCAGCTTGTACCAGTACATCATTTCACATATCTTGGTTCAACAATTGCGGATAACCTCTCGCTAGACACAGAGATTGATACGCGGATTGGCAGAGCAGCTGTCATTTTGTCTCGATTAAACACTCGTGTTTGGGGTCACTGCAAGTTGACTGTAAGGACAAAGATGATGGTATGCAGCGCGTGCGTATTAAATGCTTTATTGTACGGCAATAAATCCTCCACCAGTCACGCAATACAACAATGGAGGCTGAATTTTTTTCCTCCAGGAAGCATACGTCGTATCTTGAACATATCGTGGATGGGCTGAAAGACTAATGATCAAGTGCTTTCAAAAGCTGATATATAGAGCATGTTCACCCTATTACGACAGCGCCGCCTGCGGTGGCTTGGACATTTCTACAGAATGGAAAACTGTCGCATTTCGAAAGATCTACTCTATGTGTAATTGCAATTAGTAAGTCTGCCAATCGGGCAGACCGAACTTGCGTTAAAAAGACGTTTGCGAAAGAGATATGAAAGCTATTGGCAATGACCCCGCGAGTTGGAAAGAACTTGCTCTTTACCACTCACATTGGAGGCATTGTGCAACTGCCGCCCTACAACCGATTTCTGACTACTCTAAAAGCGCTGCGGGAGTAATTAGTCTGATAAGTCATTCAAAATGTCTCAGAACATGAAAATTCATGCGATTGTGATGTACATTTATGGTCGACATCGATCGAAGTAGGCCCCACAACAAGTCAAGACCACATTGTTAAATCGGACAATGACGTGGAATCATACGATTAGCACATCATTCTTAAGCATTATGAACAAAATTAAAGGAGTTCATGATGCAGTTATTCATGTTACCGACTAGCGGTTTCAACAAATGAGCGAGATGCTCCGCTCATTCGTTTGTTGGAAACCGAACGCCTTCTTCGACGGACAGAAGATGGACGCCAGCCTTATTTATCTTTGGTAGACCATAGAAACTCTCCTGATTTTCTCATTGGTCCAGGTGTATGTGCATTATCCGTCGCATAATTGTACCGAAAGTTGTAATCAATAAATCAATATAAACAACTTTTTTCGGAAGTTGGTTCTCTGGTTTGGGAGTTATAACAATTGGTGACAGGGATGGTGGATATTTTAAAACAGTAGCAGCATCAACAAAAAATAATTCGGCAACAACGGGAACAGGTACAGCATTAACGATTAAAGATGCTGCAAATAACACTGTACCCTCAAAGATTTTTCGCCGATCACAAAAGATCGAAATGTCTAATATCTTACTCGAAATCAGAAATTACGCATCGTCAAAATTTTATTTCTCTGAATAATTAAGCGGGCACTAGCATTGTAGGTTTATATGCCAATATTACAAAATACCACGTCACTCCAATTCACTTATCCCGAGTATCGTTTTTTAAGGTTATCTTGAGTTGAACGAATAAACTAAACGAATGGTCGATACTTCCGAATGCGCATTCATCAAATTAAAGATGGAGACGTAGCGTTAATCAAATCTAATAATTATATGGGCTTATCGCTCTACACCTAACCCAGCAAGACCGAATTTGTTGAAATATAATAAATGCTTTCTGTGATGAATAATGAGGTCATCACATCACGTAAATCTTGCTAATTTTGTTTTCGAAAAAGGGGGTAATGACGTGCAGCTAACGTGCACAATCTCCCGCACTCATCAAACACGAATCAGGCGTTGATCGATCTGTGTAGATTGACTCTTTTCTCTTTGATCTAAATGTATGCGTACGATCGACCCTATGATTGCACCGAGAGTTGGGCTCAATTGTTCAAAACATGTAGTTTATGTTCCGACGTTGTTTTTTCAGGTTAGGTGGTTATAGCACTTTTGCATCGTCATTGATATTGTTAGGCTTCGTGACTGCTGTTTCTCGCTTCAATTAAAAAAAACTTTGCCAGGTGTGTCTGCCTTATTATTGGTAGCAGATCCAAGTTAAATTGTACGAACGGAATTACATAATCAGCTTTCAGTACCTGTTTACTTAGCGAAAAGTTTAATCCTTTTTACAGCTATCATTTTTTGGTCTGCGAGTCCACGATTTAAAAAAGTAGCAGAATGAATTTTACCTTAGAAGTTAAAAGTGTGGCGAACTTATTTTTGTCTTCCCCTAATTAGCTCTATCTATAGCGTAGCCAAGACCGCGTCGTGTCTCCATTATATTTTGCAAAAATTCACACCAGATAACTGCACTCGCAAGCCGTACGTCAAACAGGAGGCTTTCAAACATGCATTTCCTATTCTGCGCTGCTGATCTTTTATTTTAGACAAAAATTGAATGCGGTTTCGGCATCCTTCATGAGATTGCGAGAATTATCGGGTGGTTGTCAATCAGCTCCCTTGTTATGAAATTATTTTGTCGACAAGTAAAATTGAATCACACGACGATTCATTCATTTGGATTCTACTTCCACTGTTCGGCTAATTAGAAAACTCGTGGTTCGTAATAGCCAGCAATCTAATAGAAAATGTTTGTTACCGAACATGGATAGAAAGCTAGTAATTAATTGGTTAGACCAGCGTTTTGGTAAAATTTCGATTCTGACACAAGAGCTTCGTCAAATCAAACGTGTCAGTACGAACAAACATTACGTTTGAATGTCTTCCACATTACCAATCATGAGCTGTGGATTTTGTTAAGGGAATGCATGCAAATGAGCTTTTGATTCATGGGTATGGGTTCACCTCAATTGTATATGTGTTTCAGCACATGCGGTTGAAAGGTTGGTCGTATCATTTAACACATAAGAGGTTTACATGTGCAAATTGTTCACTATTTCTCCACTTGTTCAAGAGCATGCGGATCTTGATATTACTGAATCTATTTGATAAGCGCGAAGAGCACAAAACTGGTTAATATCTGATTGTGTGATGGAAATGCATGCAAATGAGCATTTTGGTTCAAGGTTATGTGTATAATCACATTATACATGTGGTTGGGCACATATAATTGAACACGTTGCTCAAACCAGCCTTAAACAAATGTGGCATACAATCCCAACTTGTTCAACATTCATCCACTGTTTCAAGCGCATGCGGATTCTAATCTAACTTTTCCCACCTGATGCAATCAAACAGCACGAAACAGTCCGTGTGGTTTCTGTGATGGAAATGCATGCAAATGTGTATTTTGTTACATGGTCATGGGTTTGACCCCACTATAGATATGTTTTGCCACGGGAGATTGAACAAGTTTGTGTACACGCCTTATCAACATTGACATACCTGTGCAACATGTTTATCATTTTTCCATTGTTTAAAGACCATACGGATCATGATCTTACTGCCATTATTTTTAAAGTTGAAACATCACGAAGGTGGTGATTCTGTGTGTGTGATTTAAATGTATGCAAATGAGCATTATGGTTCATGGTAATGGGTTTAAACACAGTATAAATTTGATAAGACATATGTGGTGGAAGAGGTATTTGGCGCCAGCCTAAT
>JACCGJ010022377.1:0-11565 GCA_013407085.1 Atriophallophorus winterbourni
GCAGGTAGCGGTGTTTTGTGGGCTGAAGACAGTAAAGAAGAAATGGGCAAGAACTTCGGCAGATTCCGATGCTGTGATTGTTGTCCCATCACGCGTCTTTAAAGCAGCAACCCCTGGTTTCACCCTAGACCGGTTATTTAAGATCTGATAGAGAATTTTGGGGTTTGATTCCATTTTGTTGAGTAAATGTTTTCGATAATCCAGTTTTTCCTCAACAACATGTTTGTTTACCTTATTTCTCAGCAACCGGAATGTCTCCCAACTCTCAACAGTGGTATCTTGTCGATGAGCCCGCCATGCAGCATTTCGAAAAGTTAACCATTTTCGTGTTTGGCTACTCAGCTTAAACGTATATCCATTTTTTGCACCTTTGGAACAAGATGAGAGTGCACTTCAACGGCAGATTTAAGTTTGTTTATCATCCACTGCCACTGATCGTGCACGCTGTCGGACTTAAGACCAGGGTCTGTGGCGTTCTTAAGAGTAGATTTAAGTTGTGAAAAGTCAATTTTTCTAATCACCTTGTTGATGTCACTTGTTCTGATTGCCTGGCAAATATAATCAAACGTAATAACTAAGTGGTCACTGAGTCCTATTGGAGCTTCATAAGTGAGACTTTCAATCACGTGCTCTTCATTTGTCAGTATCAAGTCCAAGATAGACGGCGTATCAGTACCACGAAATCGGGTATTGTTGAAAATATGGTTGTATAGTGGAATTTCTTCAAGCAACTGTTGGTATAAAGCATTTAAAGAGTTTTCTGGATGAAATGAATTACCCTTAAGTTCGGCCATATTTGTCAAATAGCCTCCCCGTCAGAAGAGTTGCTCGGTACTGTTTAGCCCTCTGAAGCTATTTTGCAAGTAATGCTTGAAGTGTACGGCTTCGTCGCTGAGGGCGAACGCTAATCACCCCACTATTGCATTTTTCTCCTGCCTTTACATTCCCGCGAACACCATAAGTGTCTTGCAGTTGTAAGTCTCATCAGTGATCTCTTGGCAGAGCAATCTCGGAATATAGGTAAATCGTAACACCACCTCCTCGAGTCAGGCGTATCGTGACGAGTCGGGACTACCTTCAATGGCCAACTTTCATGGTCTGTTTTACAGTTTTTGGATGAAACCATGTCACAGTTTACGGCAGCAAGTCCGATAATTCCTCGTATCCGTTCGCGTGAATAAATCCTCTAAGGGATGGTTCGGGGTATGGAATTTTTTGAAAAGTAAGATAAGGTCTCCTCTGATTCGATAGGGAAAATCAAACAGATTCAGTTGAGCTATCCTTTCTTTATATGGTTTGTTTCGGATGCTGAGAACTAGTTTCGTTGAGCGGTGATAGATTCGCTGCATAAGTTCCACATCCCTCTTGAGCCACGGATACCATGACTGCACACCGTATTCCATGACTGGTCTCAAGTATGTATTCATGATCCTTGGGAATATCTTGGGCGAAAATTTTCCAAATACACGTTTGAGTAGATTAAGAACGCGTGTTGCTTTTTTAAAGGCACTGTTAGTTTGAAGTGATGTTTTTAAACTGGAGCATATCCAGACACCCAAATCTTTTTCTTCACTGCAATTTTCAAGGACATGCGAACCTATGTGGTATGTGAACTCTACTCGATTCCCCACATTCACGATCCTGCATTTGTTTAAGTTAAACGGCAGTTTGTTTTTCAACGACCAGCTGTGAAGCGAATCAAGATCCTTTTGTAATAGCAGACAGTCTTCTGGACTACGAATGCTGCGCCAAATCTTTATGTCGTCCGCAAATAAAGAAATGTTACATCGGACAATTTCCGGTATTTCATTGACAAAAACCAGAAAGAGGATGGGACCAAGGGCTGAGCCTTTGAGAACTCCACTAGTTGCTGTGATTGGTTTGGATAATGCACCATCAACACGTACCTGGTTAGTGTGATTTTTTAGGTAGTCATTTAGCCAATTCAGCAACTTTCCAGTGATACCAAGCATTTCAAGCTTCTGCAGTAGTAGGGAATGGTCAACACGATCGAATGCTTTTGAAATATCCAAGTAGCACGCGTGTATTGTTTGTCCTTTATCTACCGATTTTGTCCAATCATCTAGCGTTACCAGTAAATTAGACAAACAGGAATAATTTCGTCTGAATCCATGCTGGTTCCTCGAAAGCAACTGATTATTCTCGAAGTGTTTCATTCGATCGTCAACAATGAGTCGCTCAAGTAATTTTGAAAACACGGGTAACAGAGCTGTTGGCCTCCGTCTGTCGATGTCGACCATGGATGTACAGGTAACAGAGAAACGGGTCGGTAATTGGAAACATCGGAGCGATTTCCACCTTTGTAAATTGGAGAAATTATTCCTCGTTTCCAATCTGTAGGAATCACTCCACTTGCCAGTGTTTGCTCGAACAGATAAGTAAGTGGTTTGTATACCAAACTCGCAAATTGCTTCAATATTTTCGGAGTTATTCCGTCGGCCCCAGGAGACTTTCCGGTTTTAAGATTAAATAAACCTTGGAGGACGCGTTTCTCAGTAACACTTATTTCTCTTATGGCAACCGTGTTTGAAAGTGTTGGATTTGGGCTGTTTATTGCATGTTCTATCGGGTTGAATACCGATGAATAAAACGTAGCTAAATCATCAGCAGTTTCTGCTGCAGTTGTTGTTGGTCCAGCTGATGTGTTCACGGACGCTACTCCAGGTTTCACCTTAGCGTGATCGTTAACCATACGATACAGTATTTTGGGTTTTCGCTCCATCATGCTTGATATCACTTCTTGGAAGCACAACTTGTCTTGGATGACAAATTTGTTTACTTTGTTCCGCAGTAAACGGAATATTTCCCAGGTCTCGTATGACTGGTTTTGCCGATGGTGTCGCCAAGCAATGTTTCGTACCGTTAACCACTTACGAGTTCGGCTTCTTAATTTAAATTCAAAGTTTTTTCTTGAGTTCCTGAGGACAAATTCGGAGCTCACTTTGATTGAACTTTTGAGATTAGATATTAGCCATATCCAAAACTCATGTACGTTGCTGGTTTCCGGTTGGCAGTTAAACGTGTTTTTCAGAGCATCATTCAACGCCATAGTGTTGATCCGCCTAACTCTTTTACGGGCATCATTTGTTCTTACAGCTTCAAACAGATAGTCAAACTGGATGACGACGTGATCACTTAGTCCCAGTGGACTTTCGTAAGCGACGTTATCAATGCCATGTTCATTGCTTGTCAGAACGAGATCTAAGAGTGAGGGTAAATCGTTTCCGCGGTATCGGGTATTACATGTAATGTGGTTATAAAGAGGAATATCGTCAAACAACTCACTGAATGCGCGCTCGAGGGAGTGTTCTGGGTAAATGGTACTGCTCTGCAGATTCGGTAAATTAAAGTCACCCATAATCAAAAATCCACAAGCGTATCTGGAAGTAACCATGAGAATTTTATCCAGTAGGGCCAGATTGTAAGTTTCCTGTGCAGACGGTGGGCGATATACTACTCCCAAAACACAGTCTTCGCCGTTAGCTAGTCGGATTGAGCACCAGAGTGTATCCAGTAACACGATGTCTGGATCCGTAATCTCACGGCACAGAAGGTTTTGGCTATAATACAAAGCTACTCCGCCTCCTCTGGTTTCACGGTCATGACGAATAAGTGACATTCCTGGTAATTCAAGTTCACTATTTGTTTGCTGAGTCTGCAGCCACGTTTCCGTTACGGCGATGATGTCTGGTGAACATCTCAAAAAAAACTGCACGCAGTTCACCGATTTTGTTTCCGAGACATTGTGCGTTGGTGTAGATGCATTTCATAGTTGTTTTTCTTAACAAGGATGGGGTGTGGGGAAGGAGGCTAGTGGAGTGCAGAATATATGTTAGGCCGACGCCTCCAGAGTCGGCAACTGAAGGCTTTTGCTTGCAGGGATGCTTGATCGTTTTGGGGTTGTACTGTTGGAACACAGTGATCTATCGTATCGGCTGAAATTGTTTCTGACACGTCAACAACTGATTGACTTGCTAGTGTTTCTATTGAACTTAGTGGTGCATCTATCTTTCCAATATGGTGTTTCGATGCACCTAGTCTAATTTCTCGCGGGATTATTCTGCGGCCATTTTCCCAACGAGTTTGACCGTGTTCAACATATCATTACGCAAGAACGTTATTTTAAGGGGCTTAGGACCGATGCCCTTATAATTCGTAGATTTGGGGATGCGGAACGTGTCCGTCACAGCTACATCATGCAAACCAAGTCTATCACTGAGGAATCTCCATTGTAACTGATCGTGTTTGCGCTGCACCGCTTTATCAGTTGCTTCATCAGCTTCTGGAACTCCAAAAAGGATTATACTTCGATCATCCCTCTGTTTCGTTTGGTTTTGTTGCTGGTCCTTTCGGGCCCTTTCCCACCAGGGCACATCAGCAAAGATCCTTGCAGTGGTCTCTGAATGCTCCTTACGCAGGAGAAATGCGGATAGTAAGATGTTTTCAAGATCCCTTTCAGAGCGAACCGTGATTCTAAGCAATCTTGGCTGGTCCAGATTTGAAGAAGTAGGTTTACGACTTAGTCGTATCAATGATAGTGGTTCAACTGGCTCCAAGTCCATGTTGTTGCACAACCTTTTCCATTCTTCTTTATCGTGCTTTAGCCTGTCCCCTAGTAAGGTGGCACTCGTTTCCTTTACGTTGGTGCAAATCACACTTAGTCAATGGACTGAATGTACACTCTGTGTTTAGCGCTTTCGCTGGTTGCTGGACGTTTCAACTACCTTAGATCGAATACCTATAGTGTCCACTTTGGGAGTGTTTTGCACGATGACTTTTGGTTTTGAACCTAAGGGTTTTCGCTGATCCTTCGGGTGAGCAGGTGGCTTTGGCTTCGTATCTTTTTGCGAACCAGGGATGTTTTGGGCAGACAGGCCTGTAAAAGTCGCATTTGTAAAGGTGGCCTTTTGATGAAAAGGACGCTCCTCAAGACACTCCGGCACAGTTGCAACAGCTGAACATTAGTGTTGAAAGATCGAAGATTTAGCGTTTATCTGACTGGTATTACCGTCAGTGGTTTCCGATTTATTGAAAAACATTCTGGCAAACTGAGAATTTTGAGTCTCTACCGATGTCTTCAACGTTTGTATGATAAAGAAAGAAAGAAAGAAAGAAAAATGGCTTTATTCGCGTACACGAATTTTCAGCGATACAATTAATTCGACCACACGTAATAAAATGTACATTTAAAAAAATACATGTCAAATAAAGATGATCCCACTTCAGTTATTATACTGTCAGTTTCTTCCTCAAATCGAGAATTACTTTTGTACGATCAACCAAATATCGAGCCGGGTAAGGGATAAAAGAATTTTTGAATTTCTCAGTTCTCGCATACGGGACGATATGTTGACTACGCGTGGCTGGGAACGATCTGCAAGCCATAAGGACCTCATGCAGTGGGTGTGCATTGTCAGACGATATGACTCTGACCAATCTGTCACATTCGCGAAAGTGTCGTTCGACGATCATATCACGAATTAACTCGGTGGAGGAAGAACTCAATCTTGAAATTAATTTGATTCCTCTTCTGATCATCAAAAAATCCTTTTCAAAAAGACCAGGAAAAATTATAGGGGATGCGTAGATTAAAATGGGAACAATGCAAGAAAAAACAAAACATCTAACTAAATCAGGAGGAACCGCTAAAGAACGAAGACGTAAGGCGTAAAAAGATAATCTTCTAACCTTCAAGTACTGTGCAGTCACATGATCGGTCCATTTGAGACTCTGTGATAAAATGACGCCAAGATACTTGAAACATGCGCTTCTGCTGAAGTTCGAGCCATGGAAGGAAATCGTGGGAATTCCTTGAAGCAGAGTTTCACGACGCTGACCAGCTAAGTTTGAAAATATTACCTCTTTGCATTTTTGAGGGTTTAACGATAAGCCGAGCGAGGATGACCACTGGCCAATATCATTGATAATAAATTCAGATGTGGGAGAGTCAGCACCTCTATGATGGTCAAAAACAACAGCAATGTCATCAGCATATTTTAGAATAAGAGTGGAATGAAAGCAAGGAAGATCAGAAATGTAGATAGAAAATAAGAATGGTGAAAGTATTGCGCCTTGTAGAACACCGCGAGAAATCGTTACAGAATTGGACACTTTACCATTCACGGCAGTATACTGTACGCGGTCCTTAAAATAGGACGCTATCCAGTGAACAAGGTTCAGGGGTACACCACAATCATGAAGTTTTTTTAGCAAAGAACTTCTGATAACACTGTTGAAAGCGTTGGTGTAATCAAGAAAACAAACCTGTACCGCTTTTGATTTCGAATCTAATGACCGGGATACATGGTCAGTTAGCAACGCAAGTGCGTCTACTGTCGAACGATTTTTGCGGTACGCGAACTGATGCGAATCTTCTACCTGGCAACTCGAAACAAGTCGTCGTAGCACTATACTTTCCAGTACTTTGAGTAGCTGCGACGTATACGCAATGGGGCGGTACTTCCCAGGATCATTTTTGGGGATTGGTGTAATACGTACCGGCTTCCAACTGTCAGGAAAAATACTTCTCTCAATGCATCTGTTGAAGATAGAAGAGATCGGCGAAGAAAGTTCACGTGCGCATTCTTTCAGCAGGAGAGGGGAAAGATTATCGGGGCCTGCAGCCTTTCAGCGGGATACAGCGAAAAGTGACTGCATAACTTTCACTGAGCTTGTAAAAGTCGGAGTTGAGAAAGAGGATGGGGGTAAAACAAAATCAGGGATTTCTTGGGTTCCATCAGTAGAAGATAAAAAAGATTCATTTAATGAATTTATATCACGGATAAAGGGAAGTACCTTTCTGTCTTTGCCACACAAACCTTTGAGCGCACTCCATAATTGGCGACTGTTATTCGTTCTCAAAATTGATTTCACATAAATATCTCGCATGCGTTGAATCTCATGCTTGATTAATGAAGACAGCTGAGAGACAGCGTGACGATCAAGATTTTTGAAAGCCTTTTCCTCCAGTCTTCGGAGGCGCTTCAATTTATTGGAGGAAAAACAATCAGGTCGAACAAAAATAGTTTCCTGTGGACAACATATATCAAAGCAAAAGTTTAGATAGGATGTAAAAACATCACATTCAAGGGAAACGTCCGGTTCGTTAAAAATGCGGAAGTCAGTGTCGCTTAGCATGGTCCTCAGCGCTGAAATATTGTCAGGTTCGCAGGTTCTACTGGTCACTTTTCGTCCGATTCTGCGAGTCATGTAACTATGCCCCATAGTTCCGTAGATTTTAGGGAGTATTGATATCACACAGTGATCAGAATTTCCAATGGGCGCAGACTTGCGGGCATGAAAAATTTGTGGTGCATTAGTGAAAGCGTAATCCAGACAAGCATCAGAACGCGTTGGAAAATGAACAATGTTCGAAAGCGACAAAAGAGAAAACATTGAAAGATTAGCGTGATTGAGGTCACCAGCAAGTAAGATCAAAGAGTTTTGGTAGGGAGCAAGTTCATTGAGAATTTCATCAAAAAATGCACGAAAATTGTTAGAAGGACAGTTGGGGACGATATACACATTTAAAAGAATAAATGATTGAAAGTTAGATAAATGCTCTAAGCTCAGCATCCGATCATCCAGGTTGCTTTGCGCAACACTTGTTCGAGCAGTTAAATCTGCGTTTAGTTTAGCTCGACAACTTTTGCACACGTAGCATACACCAGGCATGTTTTCATCCATCAGGATCGATAGCGCATCCGAGGTCAATGATTTGTCGCATTTTGCGTAGCATTTGTGGGAACAGTTTTGACACGTGACAGATTTGACCTTACCACTGACGACTTTCATGCAGACGACGCACGTTTCGCGAACATCAGATTGTTTCATGTTAACGGGGTCAACCAAAAGAACAAATCAGAGCACAAAAATCGATACGGCTGCGGTTGGTTTGTGTGGTATTGGGCGGAGTTGACGGAAAATGACGGGTTGTCGGAAAATTTCGTCACTCGATTTAGCTGCTAATTTGCCAGATTCCCTTTGAGATTTTTGGCGTGAATTTGATATCACGTTGTGTATTTCTCCGAGTAGTTCCGACAGTGATAAACACCAATGGGGTAATCGAACAGCAGAAACACAAAAGCGATTCCAATAAACGAACAAACTGTAGAAAAATCCACGGTTGACGTACACAAAGAACGACACGTCGCAGATGGATGATTCTTGTATGAATAGATCCGACGTAGCAAGCTTTCAGATAGATATCCAAAAATCAAACCGATCGGATGAAAACCAAGAAAGTTATATCCAAAAATATCGGAGGTCAAAATTAATCCAACCGCACGTCACGTCAAGTATTGTTTGATGTTGTGAACAGCGAGGTTGCTACCAAATGAAAGACCGTTTTATGAAGTGTGAATGTGTACGTCGATGCAGATTTTTTTGAATTCGGTAGATCGTAGTTTATGAACTATTGTTGTCGTTTTGCGCGAAAAGAACGGATGTAATCTTAGTTTTGGGTTAAAGTTATTAAGGTAACTATGGAACGTTTATCTGTCGTATTTTATGATGACGACGTTACCAAAAAACGGAGCTATTCGTCACAAACATTATAATCCTGATTACTGATTCTTGCTAGTTGTGGTCAGCACTGAAGCCTATATCAAAACAGCTCTTGTTTCCTTCAAATTTTAGTGTTTTCCTACCGATTTCTGACGCCGACTGCTTTACCGGCCAAATTCAAAGATTTGCATGACTAACTCATTATTTCATTATTAGATTTGCCTCATTCCTGTAATTACTCCCCTGTAATATATGTTGCTATTTAAACTGTAGATTAGAATTTCAATTGTTACCAGCGCACATTGTCTGCCCATCTGTTATTGAAGATGCCCAAGATGCACCATTCACGTTTCAAAATGTACTGGTACTTATTGTAGATTCCAAAAATATCTCAGTAAATAGTACAACAAAATTTGGTTTGATGAATGCGATTAACTAATTGCTGATTGGACAGTCTGATGTAAATCCGCGATAAATATTTCGTCATTGTAAGTAACGTAGCTACGCGGTCCAGAGGATCTCGACAATATTGAGTGAGTTATGTGGTTTAGTAACTTAAACTTTCGTTTAACCCATAAAATTTTGAGAACGTTTTACACGTTAAATGAGCTGACTCTAATATATGTATTTGAATGCTTTTCCATCACAACACCTCAAGACCAACTACGTTCCGTTTGCACTCAACAGGTAGATGCAGTCTGATCAGGATCCGCTTGTTTTAAAGCAATATAGGAATGGAATTGATAATGTGAAAAATTAAATATTATAAAAGTAATAGAGAATATGAAATGTAAAGCTCATGAAGATGTTCTTTTGCATGTGTAAGCCCAGTTCAGTCTTGAACGCCGCCAAAGAAGGAGAGTCCACTAAATGTTGGCGTAGGGAATTCCAAAGAAATATAGCACGAACGGCGAAAAAATGGCGGCGACAATCAATACAGGAACTTGTGACGCAGAGGGATAAGGTAAGTCAGCATGTCACATTCTCATCACACACATCGCGAAAATGTCTTAGTGGATATCCTTTCCTAGACACAATTCAATAGATAAGAATATTATCGCACCGAATCCTACTTAGGGTAAAGTCACATAGACACAGAAGTCGGAATCTTTCATTCTCTACCACATACTCCATAGTCGGCCGAAGATAGACGTTCATTATTTTTGGTAATGATACAGCAAGAATTTTCAAAATATTCTGCAAAAGATACCTAAACTTATGTTACCATCCGAGATATATCCCGGCAATGAACCCTGATTTTCACGTTTCGAATAATTCATATTCCATGATCTTTTTACAACCAGTTTCATGTCAAGATTTTAGTTCCCAATCGATAAGTCCAAGGGTCATTTTTGCAAATATGAAGTATCTTATTTTCCGTATGTTGAATTTCATATCATTTATGTCGAAATCCATTTGCAGTATCTCACAATTATCTGCAGAACTGATTACCATCCGAATTTTCATATCATCCGCGAACATGACCATCTTTAATGATATGAGGGCTGGGTAAATCGTTTATTTATATTAGAAAGAGGAGTGGGCCTAGCGCATGTCCTTGTGGGACTCCACTGGTGGTTTAGAACATTTGGGATAGCACTCCGTTTACTTTAACTCGGACGTGGCCATCTGACAGATAGTCGCACAACCATGAGATAAGTGGTTCACATATTCCGAAACGTATCAGTTTTTGAGGGAGCCAATGCTGATTGATTGATTGATCGGCCATGGTTGCTAGTTGGAAATGCCGCATTCCAAATGGAACTGCCGCATGTAATTTTATTCGGTGCGTGTGTGCTTTTTTGAATTACCTACATGCCGATTTTGTAAGCTCAAACATTTTCGCTATATTCAAATCGAAACTTGACGATTATATGAGAGCTAATCCGAATTTTGATCCAAACTATTAATAGACTATCATCGACCCTTTATATTGATTTTATTTATACAGATATATACATTTGTACATATAGTTATACTCTATGGTTATTGTAAAGTTAATTGCTCTTTCAACCATAAATCCTGAATCTTGAATCTGTCAAAAGCTTGAGATCTATCTAAGAAACAGACGTGAATGCAAGAACTTCATTCCAACTCCTTCATCCAGTAGTCTGACGCTGTGAGAAGATTCGTTAGACAAGAGAGATGAGATCAAAATCCATGCAGCGCTGGCGAAAACAAATTACGCAATTCGAAGTGTGCAACCATTCTTTCCGAGACTATACCTTTCATGACATTAAACATTATAGGTAATAATGTGACGGGATGACAATTTGCAGCGTCTGATCCTCAGACGCTTTCGAAGATAGTTGTAATCGTGCTGGACTTCCAATCTTTTGGTACCACTCTCTTAAACAACGAATATTTAAACAGGCTGGAAAGTGGTTCACGAAGCTGAAGATGACAGAACCTTAGCAAATCCGGTGTGATATTATCATCACCGGCGATTTTCCTACATTTAGTTTGAGTAATTGACATGCGACAATCTCTGGATTAATCAAATTTTCGCCCAATTTTTCGATCCTGAGTCCACTGAATACTTACGACGTTCCGTTAAAAAACATTTGGCAAGAACACTTTAGAGTAATGAAACGTGAGAGCATTTGCGGTTTCCAGTGCGTTTTTCCCCATTAAGGACGGCATAATACCTGGTTTGACTCTAGTTTTGCTTTCAAGATTTTGTATAGTAATTTATGGTTGCGTTCCTTTTGACAGCAGCAATAATCGATGCGCTTCCTTATCCTTTCGAATAAGTGAAGTCACTTTGTTGTTAAACATACGGAAATGTTGACTTTATGATGCTTTCACGCTGCTCACTTCAGCACCATCCACTTTTTGTTCGCGTGCAGACAACAAAATGTAGTTCATAGTCGGATTTTTAGGAAAGATCTACGAATTCTCCTGAATCTTCAGTTTTAGAAAATCTACAATTCTGTTCATTCAGGGAAGACACATTCGGACAGAATTAAAGTTCTGAAGAAGCTAAGATAAAAATGTGTTATTTCGGACGTGATTGTGTGACTACATGTTAAATACTAT